>VACF01001787.1:0-167627 GCA_006891605.1 Pleurozium schreberi | reverse complement strand
GGAGCGATCACCGACAGGTGTTAAGAAGAAACATGTTGAGAGCAAATTTTTGTCACTAAGTTAGCGATAAAATTTCTTATGTAGTTATGGGAGGTTTTGGACCGCTATATTTGAAATCAGACTATCTCATGTCCATTCAAAGATGAGTGGCAAGAGACATAATTTAGCCAATCATGCTTAGAGCACTCACTAATAAGTCCATTTACGTATATGAATAAAGTATACGAAGTTAGATGAGTTGCTGTTGGTAGCCGGGTTCGTTAGAGAAGATAAGGTACAGGTGGTTTTATTAGTCTTTTCTACCTTAATGTTTGGATTCAGGTTGACAGTTTGAAAGGGCTATGGAGTCTGSAGTTTGAGGAAGACTGAATTKTTCTGAGATTATTGGCCATGTGCATGCAGGAGTACCCAAGCACGAAGGACGTGGTAGAAATAGCGGGGAGCTTGTACTTGGCTGTGAAGAGCATTCTCATTCTCAATCTTCAACTTGTTCAAACTTTGCTGCCCACATCACACAAGGCTCCTCTTAAGCTTCCCACTTAGTCATTTTCTCCTTACAGATGGCCTTAGTGAGACTACTTGTTTGGACAAATTTCATGTAGCCTAAAKCTAAATGCTCAATTAGTAAGTTCTTGGGCAGGCATTGCTAAGCTCGAGTATTCGATGCAAAGTGATTGATGTGTAGCAGTGCATTCATTGTTGATTCTTCATTCATGGGCGGATATACGCTATTAGTGAGAATGTTGTAACAAGTAAAATAGACTGAGGTGATGAGCTGTATGTAAAATAGACTTTTACAGTGTTAGTCATGTAACAGTAGTAACATTTTTTTTGTGAAAAGGCCGCGCATTAACCACGAATTGCACTTGAAATCCATTTTGGGCATTTGGTTGATTTTGAGCAGGTCACAGTGGCTTCATATTTTTCAGTCATCTCCTGAGACTTTTTATGTAGCTTCTGTTGGTCATGGTTTATATAAGAGATTTTGATATAAGAGATTTTGAGAGGTGTTGCAAGTAGTATGAAGGTTTGAAGTGTTTTTGTGATTCTAGACCCGTAAAAATAGTRTTAAATATTTCTTCTGGAATGCTTGTGTAGGATCGGTTCATAGATACGTTATCAAGTGAAGGTTTGATTYATTTYATAATTACTGCTTATTAAATATGGCAATACATGTTAGGACATTTTTTTTTCTTGGAAGACTACAGGTTTATCACAAAGCCAAYTTTCTCAAATTTTGAAGTATAAAATGTTTTCAAGTTTTTTATGGCTTCCTAAAACATTCTYACMATTGAAATTGGTMAAATTCATTTTGTGTTAAAGCAATTAACAATCTTGTTTTTAATTTCATCATCTWCTTCATAATCAATGAATTTTTTGGTTGGATTTTTTTCAATRAATTTTGAAGTCAAATTTTAACACACTATCATTTTTTTCAAGTGGTGGAATGTAATTCTTTCCTCTAAAAGCTTCGAATGATAATATAGACCCTCCAGGAAGGATAATCAAATATATTTTTTAATATTTGAGCTCAAAGATCTTGCAGTTTGTTGGGTTATGAGTAAACTCAACGAATTAGTTTGAGTAGTTAAGTCAATAAATTAGATAAAAAATCCAATAGTTGAATTCACATAAAGATAAAATAAAAAATTGGCCATTAATCCCTATTAATTGGTTTTGACTATATTTTCATCAGAAATGTTCCAAAACTGCCATTTCTAATACAAGTACCAAGTTTTAGAAAAAAAACATTTTTTGACAAATGTAACCATCGGATCTTGTAGTACGCTAGTTCTAAAAGATGTGGAAAAATGTCAGAATTTTCCAACATGTAGATTGCATGATATTAGCGTTTGAATTTACAAAAATCATTTTTTTGGCTTGCAAAAACCGAGCAGCTGCACTTCACAACTCACAAGGTCACATTTGTATGAATAAATGTCCAAAATGGTAGATACTCTTTGAATTCATTCTTCAAGGCAAGTTGGTTACATGCTTGAAAAATTTCAAATCATTTGAAATTGTACAATATATAGGGAAACAAATAGTAAGTAGAAAGAAGTAGAAAATGACTCAAAATACTGAATTGTAAACAATTTGTTTATGGAATTGAAAAATGCCAATCCCTATAGTGGAAATATATTGTAATAAACAAAACATTTAAAAAAAAAATTAAATAATGGATTTCAAACTTTTTGTAGAGTAGAGATTCTATAACTACCGGCAAACTACCCCAAACTAAAACTCCTCATAACTTTTGACTCAAAGATCAAATTAGAATGATTCAAAGCTATCCACTTAGATATTAGGTAGGAGCATCCATTCTTTTCAGTGTATACATTGTTCAACATTAGAGTTCCTTTGAAAATGTCCTCAAAAGTACCTTGGAACCATCTCATGGTTGGTGGATTTTGATTTTTTAAGATTTTGGTAAGAAAATTGAGGTAAGTTTACTAAGATTGCAGATTTAGGTGCCCAAGTGAGTCTGACTTTGAAAATTCATAGAAAATAGATGCATTATCCAAAAAACTAAATTTTTTTTTTTGAAAATTCATGATTTTCAGTTTCCTATATTGTAAAAATATTCTTTTTAGGAAAATAGGCCTCCAACTATGTGGAAATTTCCACGTCTTTTGATGTCATAAAAGTCCAATACAAGTACAAGACTTTGTCTCTTATAATCTTTAAGTGCATGTAAAATTGATGGTGGAAAACTTATGAGTAGGACAAACTTAGCATAATCATCAAGATCCTACAATTGGAATTTGCACATTAAGTACCAAACATACATTTTGGATTAGATTTTAATTGTGAATTATAAATGCAATTTGCACTAGTATTATGTCCAGTAGTAGAAATCAAGACGCCTTCGTTCCACATTGATTTCTTGACAAACACTTGATCAAGGCTAAAAAACTATCAAAAACAACTCTCAAGTTAATATTTACCTCACCACCTAATAGCTTGGTAAATACTTACTTGCAACTAATTTTGATAACTATGTCCTTTATTCAACTTTATCAAATGCTTCATTGCCATCATCTAGTTTGTAGCTCTTGACTTTAGAGTGTTGAAGGAGCTAGAATGTGGCTTTTGCATGACAAAAAAAGTTTATTGGAGGATGTAAAAACAACAAATGCACGTCTAGTTTTTTGGAGATTGATAGATTAGATTCTCCTTGTCATAACACACACAAAAGGGCTGTTTAAGAATTCTCTAAAAACATTCTCTAAAAATAAAAAACTAAGTCTCACGGATCATCAAAAAAACTCCTATTGTATTTTGGCAACTTATGATTCCTTGCTCTTGATTTGAATTTGAGCCATGTAGATGATCATTTGCGAGTTTGAGCCCAACTAATGAAATGAATCTTAACTTGAAGGACCACAAAGTCACCAGGCGGCTTTTGCAACACTATTTTTTGCACCCTTGGTCCTTTGGGGGGTTAATGAATCTAGTTTCTACTCCAATTTCAAGATTTCCTACAATTAAATATTTGATTGAAAATTGAACATTGGGCCTATTACAACGGTCTATTGATTTGGATTAAAAAAAATTGTTTACACAATACTATATTCCTATGGAGAAATTTTTAGTTTTTTGAGCTAATCTTGAATTAGATATAAATTTTCTTCACTTTTTTTTCAAAAAGCATACGGTAATTTGAAATCATCACCAATAAATCTAAAAATGTTATGACTTATAGAAGACATGTGATTTCATCTCTAATAAATAAAATAAAATAATTCTCACTCAAGGTTAGATGCAGAAAAAGAAAAAGAAAAAAGAAAAAATTGAGACAAATTACATGGTATAGGCTTCGTCTAGGACCAATCTTAAAATGCTAGAGTCTATGACTATACAAACATCAAAAACACTCTCCTCGGATGTTTCATTTTGCCATTGAAAATGAATGGAATTTTTATTTCTTATTTTGCAAAGATAAAATTAAATGCCATTTCTAGGTCATAAAAAATTCAAAAGAATTTATGGGAAATTTGAAATTATTATGAATTATTGAAGAAAAAATGAAAAAAAAAATTTAATACAAAAAACGAAGCTAAAAGAAGAGGAAAATTTCACCGTTGGTGTATGTTATGGTTTAGAAAGCCATGGTATAAGGTAAGAGGCTCTATAACTGCTCATTTAAGGATTGGTCTACCTTTTTCATGTATTTTCTTTGATGAAAATATTTTTAGCTTATTTTTCCGACAAAGAAAAATAGATTTTGATTGTAACACAAGTCGTTTCATATTTTTTAAACATTTTTGAATTACTTATGAATTTTTAAACAAGATGAGTCATAGGTCCCCATTTATGATCTTAAATCTTCCATAAACTGTTCACTTGCAACTTCTAGAGAGAAATGGGGAAAACAAAGAGAATGGTTAGCTTTTGCAATAAATATTTTTTTTGTTCCATCATGCATTCAATGACTATAGAAGGTGTTCACTTGCAACTTCTAGAGAGAAATAGGGAAAGCAAAGAAATGATTGGCTCTTGCAATGAATATTTTTTTTATCCATCCATTCAATGACTATAGGAGGTCCATTTAAAGACCATCTTTTGTCCATTTCAGGTGAGTATATATGGGCGGTTCTAAATGCATGCTCACTTTAAAGCCTCCTACCTTAAACCAAATTTCAATATMCTACTATAATTAGGAACATAATAGAACATGGTAATAGGCTTAAAGTTCAAATGGCTATAAAATTCACAATTTTAGGAATTTAACATCTCAAATTGTAGTAGAAACTAGACTTAACCATATAAAGACACTGTGGACTGAAGCCATCCAATGAATGATAGAGAATCCTTCTATGTAAGATAAAAATGCATATGTTTATCCTTGAATTTTGTGCAAAAGAAGGTCACGCTCAATAGTTTGACCTCCAATGAGTGCCTTTGTGCCAAAAGGACAAAGTCAATGGTAACCAATCCATCCTTGTAGGGTTAATAAGCTTTATTTCATTAGTTGGGCTCAAATTCAAAAAAGATCATTTTGAAGGCTATAATTCAAATCAAGAGCAAAGTAGGTAGGCATTGCCAAATAAACTAGAAAGGCATCTTCTATGATTCATGGATTTAGCATCCTTCTTCTCTAAAAATTTCTTTAGTTCCCCAATGAGGGGCTTTCCACCACCAAATGATGCATACACACTGAGAGAACTTTTAAAAAACAGAGAGAACTTTTAAAAAACAGAAAACCACCCATTTTGCAAATAGATCATGGCATGTTTAACCATTGATCAGCCACTTTCTGCTTGCATCATGATACAAGAAAACAATGTCCAAAAAATCTTTGCAAGACGCACATTATGATTGGCATAAACACCTGCTTTCGAAGAGGTAATCAGAAAACGTCGTTGGCTGAAATTGGGGGATAAGTTCGCATCACATTGCAGCAGGTATTTTAGGTATATCGTATGTGCATCTAATTGCAACCGACCAAATTGCGTTGCGGCACCATGTACAGCCCCTCTTTGTTCTAGAACCTATATCTAGGGTATTCATCTAGTCTTTCTTGTCTTATGAGAAGAATGAAAACTCTAGATTTACGTTCTGAAACGAATAATGATGAGGTATGAGATATGCATTGTGATGCAATAAGGTAGGGGTCGCAATTAGGTATACTTACCTTACTAGCAGGTTTATATCCTCTTAGTGTTCGTCCTCCTTAACGATTATATAAAGGACTACGTACGTGGTAAATTTGGAGGAGGGTGTGAAATACGTACCGCAAGGGTTCATCTTCGGAAGATCTGCAAGCTGGTCCGGGAGGTTGACGAACAGTTTCTTGACACGATCAAATTCAGTCTTGAGCTCGACTGTGTTCCCCACAGAAAGCTCCCCAGGGTTGCGTTGGTAATGACCTTCTCGCTCAGCGAGAGACAGGCTGATGGACTTGTCTTGGGGTCTTCGAACACGACTGAAAGGCTCCCCCAACTTCACGCCACTCCCACTCCCACTCCCCTTGCCTTGCCCAAACAATTGCCCAAACATTTTTCTACAATCTAATTCAGCGATGCTTACGATTTCCTTGCAGATAATGTATTGAGCCTGAGGCGCCCTGAAGTATTGATTCTTCACCAACTCCACCAAAAGCTTGACTTAGCTTGAGTTCAAATCGTCTTGTGCCCTAATTAATGAGACTCTGGGATATCCCCTTTCGAAATCTGGCCAAAGTGAAACCACTTCTGAAGCTTAACCCCGCTACAAAGCAGATGTCAGCTTTGCAGTACAGAAACTGGACGATCGACTATCAAGCATCCAATACTACTCTTGTAATCTTTCTTTATATGTGTCGTTTCAATCCCTTTATCCCTCTCGTGAGCAATAAACCCCATGTGAAGATATGGAACCTTTTGCACCACTACTTCCATCGTCTTCGTGTCAAGGAAATGCTCCTTGTCGTAACATTCCTGAAAACCTTGGGCCTAATTTAAGGAAGATTCAAGCTATCCAATGACATCATCTTCCTTTGCCATGCATCCTCTTTACTTCAAGAATTTGGAGATGGAAGTCGTTGACATCAATAGCTCCTTCACAGCAGCACCTGGATTGACACTTGTGAGCAAGTAGAAGTATCATGTTCTTGCCTTGTTCACCATTCTCAAAATATTGACTGAATCCAAATCATATTCTGTATCTTTACGTGTTGACARMTGATACGGACAGAATGACAGGTGCTCTCATAAAACAACTTAAGAATGCTACGACGAATTTCATGACCCGCATCCTGAAATGGGARGCACTCACTCATGATCCAATGCTCGAACTCACTCAGAAAGAGAATTAGGTCTTGCAAAAATTAGGGCATCACAAGAAGTCCACGTGACTGTTCCCATCCCCTGAACTCCAAGAGATGGGTCCCTCCCTCCCTGATTAACATAACTTTCCACACGACCGTCAAGCGTCACTGTCAATCCATCGTTGGTACTGTAMCGCGTTACCGACCTTTGTAAGCAACAACAAGGTCATCTGTCACTCACGCGGACATTGAAAGAAACCATCATACCATGTGGGCCTTCGTCGCAGCGACGCTGATGCTCCAGATTGAAAAGGTCCTTAGATGGTCCGAATCCCACCCCCATCTGCCACGTTCACATTTGCTGACCTGGAAACAAAGGAAAATCCTCACATTTCGGTGACGCAATAGAATTGAATGAAAATCCTTACRTTTTCGAGCTTCAATGCTCRCCKAGATCCGCCGGCAGTWGCTTGGTAATGAATCCCARTGGATTTCTTGGTTAGACGCCTTAATTGCGAGGCACCAGCTGGGGTGGTGAGCTTGTGRGAGGGGCCTGGTACCCACCAATTTCAAACTGGCAGTCTCCCTGGAGGATTTCGAGATCACCGATTGTTGTGAACAATCACGGAGGGCTTCAGCCAACGACGATCAGCTTCAGCTTCTCCCMCCAATTCTGGCGCATGATATTCACCACAAGGAGGCTTGCAAGTTAGCGTTTGCCTTACGCGAGGTACCCTTTGCCGAACTTCCTCTGTTTCGAATTCATCCCTGTAGTGGCTGGAAGCCTTRGTACTTCAAGAAGACGGTACCCGAGTGTGTGCTTTCAATTCCAGATCAAATCTGTCAGCACAGATTTGCAACYCSAAGATCGGTGCRATTTCGTCGGTGAAYTCGARCCGATTACATGTGACCTGGTTTCGTCGGTGAATTCGAATCGATTACGTATTGGCTGGTTTTGCACTAGTTYGAGGATTTTAGGGTTTTAGGGTTTTCGGTTTTCTGATGGAGACGATGGCGAGCTTGTTGCAATCCCTCGGCCACCACAAGAATCGACCACACTCCTCCCACTCTCCCCACCACCACCAGCCGTTCCCCGCAGTGGAGAATCACGCCGCAGGAGCTCCCAATTCTTTATGGGCTCCCCCCATCAAGAACCCTCCATTTCCAACCAACACCCCCTGGCAGAACTTTGTCCTCAACGCCGGCACTTGCCACGAGAATCTGCACCCTTTTCTTGTTCAACTTCAATCCGATTCTCTCTCCCTTTCGTACCCTCCACGAGCTTCAACGCCCGCCTTCATCTTCACCCCTTTCATCGCCGACCTTACCTTCAAACTCCTTGAGCCTCCCCAATCTTCTCATGTCGTCTCCCACTACGACGATCTCAGCGTCACAGTCGACTTCGGGAAGTTCCAAGTGCCGTTAGTTCAAGGCTCCCCGTATATCACCATCGTTGTTTCTGACGGCACACCCAGCTTCTCCACCATCCACGCCGTCGTAGGCTTCTGGGCGAATCCCGAGCGCACCAAGCACCGCATCACGCTCAACAACAAGCAAACTTGGTTGGTGTACTCCTCCTCTCCTTTAGATCTCTCATCTACTTTTCATGGCCCAGGGATTGCATCAATAACTCAATCTGATGAATGTCCCTTTCATGGCGTGATACGCGTGACGGTCGTCTCCAATTGTGAAGAAGGGGAAGATGACGAGAGCTTGCTTGACAAGTACCGCACCTGCTACCCCATTGGGGGGGTGATTGAGTTTTACGAGAATTTTGAAGTGATTTACAAGTGGGAGACGCGTGGTGATGGGGAGCTTCTAATGCTAACATTACCCTTACACCGAGAGATGATGTCGAAATGTTACACGAGAATGGTACCCAGTGTTGGATTTCAGAGCTTGGATGGGGAGTTGCAAGGCGTTGTGGGACATAAGTGGGGGTATAGTTTCAACTGCTCTCATCATTTCTATCACTTGTCCACATGTGGGAAAAAAATTAGAAGATTTCAGCAATGACATGAGGGCAAACTCCTCATTTGGTCTGTAATGGGCTGTTTTACCTTATATCTTTTTGACACAAATGAAATTGTTGAATGTGCTCGCTGGCTGAAGATGGCAATCCCGAAGGCCTGGATCCAACCCACACACACTAATTTGCGACAAGTCCGGAGATTCCAACGCGTTCAAATTCAAATTCTCTCTTCGGTCTGTCTGCTCTCCAAATGTTTCCTTCCGAGGATGGTATCTTATAAAATTAATTGAGGTGTTTTAAAGTTCAAACCGACCAGGTCCACACTCCACAATCCCTGGAGGAATCTCCCCCTGGAGTGCATTCAGTTGTAGTGTTTATATCCGACTGCATTGTAAGTTACTCCGTATTCGAAGGCACTTGTTTGCCACGTCCTCACCTCTTACTTAATGTCAAATTCAATCTCTCGTAAATTTTACAAAGTAAGTGCAATAAGTCGGTGCTTGTGCGTTGGGCCATTGGCAATCCAAGCACTTCACACCCATCCAACCAAATTTCCAAAGGAAGGCTTGGGGGCATGCATGGATCCAATTATGCTCAAATCCATACACCGTAATAACAAGCCTTAAATTTGCACGACCCAATTTATTAAGGATGGAGCAATCTCGGCCCTCTCGCACTTTGAATTGTTAGAGCATCTCCACTCTTGCCCTCGAAAGGTCCGAGGGCTGAGTCCAGGGTGCCTTTTTGGACTCTTGCCCTTGAAAGGTCCGAGGGCCAGTCTCCGGGTTGTTTTTGCCTTTTTGGACCCTACTATGAACATTGTGTTGAGTCCTATCACCCTATCCACTAAAAAAATAAGTACTTTGGCCACCATCTTTTAGAGCCGGCTCACTACACTAATGATGGTAAATAGTGTTACCCATACTAACTATTTTAGAAATGCTGTAAGTTTTTACTCTTCATGAATATTTTTACGAAGTGCATGGATCCTAATAGCACTATAGTAGGGAAAACTTTGTGCCTATAATTGGTAAAAAGATTCATTAAGAGTAAAACCTTATGGCCGTTTTAAATCAATTAGTGTAGGTAACACTATTTACCTCCATTAGTGTAGTTATTGTACCACTATTCATGTCAAGGGATTTTTGTCATGATTGTTTTGTTTGCTTCATTTGGTTTAGAAAGTCAACAAAGGAGTAATAGTTGGGTACAATCATGGTTGAGGGTATTGTAGAAGGGGCCCAAAAAAAAAGACATTGAAGGCAATTTGAAGTTGAATAATAAGAATCAAAAGGATAATGAAAAAGACTAGAGGAAGATAGGAGAACTTTTCTCCAATTAATAACCTTTTAATTATGAGAGGACAATTTGGAAAAAACTCTTCAATAATGCACACACCTCATAATATAAAGGATGGAGTAAAACAAAAAATACAAAAAAAAGTGTGATTCTCTCTCCAATTAACCTTTGAGACAATATAAGGGAACGCTTTGGATGCAACTCTTCATAATGCACACACCTTATAGTCCAATAGGATGGAGAAAAATATTAATATTAATATTAATGAGATCAATATTTTTGTATATATATAGGAAAAAATTACAGTTAAATTTAGATGTAAAATCCAAAATTATTTCAAACACTCATATCTAAGTACTTAAGCTATTCGATTCTTTTTGTAGAAATTCTCTAATAATTGAAGTATAGAAAATTGAAGATCCTAGTCCCCATTTGTTGTAAGACCATTTAGAGAAAACTTTAGAAATTAGGTTTTAGGAAATTTTGTAATATTGTTTAAAAAATAAAAAGATTCAATCCATGTCATCTAGTGAATTCATGTGATAATTTAAGAATTATATATTTTGGAAGCAATTTCTAGAAAACTCTTATACAAATTAATGTCTTTGATAATTTGATTAATTATGAAACTCCGTCCCAACCTAAGAAGTTATACAATAAGCTAGCTCCACCCCAATTTAAGAAGTTATACAATAAGGTAGCTTAACCCAATACCAATTGTTGACCTATTACCACCCAAATGTAGGGTTGTCATTGATTTTAAAGTAAGAATCTATGACAATAGTACATGCCATAATTTTACTATAAGTGAAGTTAAGGCATGTACTATTGTCCTAGTTTTCACTCTAGAATCGTTGAAGGTCCTACATTTGGGTGGTATTAGGTCAATAGTTGGTATGGGGTTAAGCTACCTTGGAATTCAAGATCCTAAGAGTAAGTTACCATTGAGTTCATTATAATTCAACCCCCAAAAAGTGCAACTAGGGAGGAACAGTTTCCAAGCCAATTCAAGGATAAAGCTTCAATCTTTGTTGTTTTGCAAATCAGTTAAGCCAAATGCCCTCTTTGAATTCGAAGGAAAGAGGGTTTTTTCTGTTCTTTCTTTTTTGGACACAAGCGTGTTGAATAAAACTCCGAGAGGGTGAGGGTTTTTGTCAAGAAGACAAGAGGTAGCCCAAAAAAATTCTTTAACCTTTGAACGTCGGCACGGAGGTTTAGCGTCTAATGGATGACAATGAATCTTTCTATGTGGGACAAAAGTGCACCTCGGAATTAGAGATGGAAAAGGACAATATTCTGAAGTACTTTGACTTCTAATGAGTGCTTTTGGATTTATTTTGTTTAGAACCATTGATTTCCATGGTATCAAAATGGATGATTTACATGGTCACCAGGGCCCATTCTTCAAGGATTAAATTTTTTTTTTTATGAAATGAAAATTAAAAATTGGTTTTCTAGATTTCTGTATATGTGGAAAGCTTTGGATCATTCCATTTTGATCAATGAGATGAATGTTGTGAGGAGTTTTAGTTTGTGGGCAATTATGGAAACTCTAATTTACAATAAACTTTGAAGTCCTTTCAAACTTAAATCAATTTTCAATATTTTTGAAAAATAAAATAAAATAAAAATTGTCTAGAGATTGTTTATTATGGCATTAGAACCATTGCGATTGTCTTTTTTCAATTTCAAAAATAGATTCTTAACAATTTAGTATTTTGAACCATTCTCTATTTGTACTTGTTATTTTTTCTACTTACTATTTTTGTTCCTATATGTTGTACAATTCCAAATGATTTGAAATTTTTCAAGGATGTAGCCAACTTGCTTTGAAGAATGAATCCAAGGAAGCACCACCAATTTGAAATTTATTTTTCAAATAAATGGGACCTTGTAAAGTGAAGCTACCCATTTTTTGACAAGGCCAAAATTTTTGTTGTCAATTCAAATGCTAATATTTTGCAATGCCCAGTGGAAAGTTTAAAAAAATTTCTACATCTTTTCAAACCTATGTACTACAAGATTCCATGGTTATATCAAGGTGGGTACATCCAATATCACACCTTGCCTAAAACCACCATCATCACTTTGTATACATCTCCAAAGCCAATATGTACCTATGTAGAAGAAACAATTTTAGAACATCCGCATCACAAAATCCTTTGGTCCTCATATTTTTGCATATGTGGTCCAGTTGTTGCATTCTTTAGTGCGTTGGAACCTCCTCTCACTTGCCAACAAGAAAATATAAGTATTTGACCAATCAAATAGTGTTAACTAGGCCCAATAGCAAAAAAGTGCAGATGGTTTGGGAGGTACCCACCTTAACCCCTAAATGCCTAAGGCCTATTTTCAGTTTCTAGAAATTTGCTCCAAGTAGAACAAAAACACAACACTTTGATAAATCGTATCAATTTTTTTTAATCGTAACCATACAAATTTAAAGTAGACATATTAGAGATTATATTGAAAAAGAAAACACAACAATATCATTTATGAGTTGAAAGATTATAATGTTTAACCAAGAGGGTGTCAAAACTACCAAAAAATTTTAATCCACTTTTTGCATGGTGAATCTAAATTTTTTGTGAATCAATATATATGAGGTTATAGGGCCTAGCATTTACAACCCCAATCAATTTATAGCTTCTCACAAATCTACTCTACATTTTTCTTAAATGAATTTCTTGTGCGATTTTGTCTCCAAGGTCTAGTGTATTTGAGGCTCATTTCCAAGAGCCTTCAACACTAGGAAAAGTCAAGATTACACAAAGGTACCTAGCACAAATCTTCAGCAGAAAAATCATAGTCAATTATTTTCCAAATCAAATTCTTGATGCTGAAGGTAGACTTTAATAGGCATCTACCAAAGATACAAACTACTAAAACTAGCATCTTAATTAGGTTTTCTTCAACTTCAAAGTTTTGTCGACACCACATTTTGGTGCCTCGAGCATTTAGGGGTTAAACCACATCTAGAATTTGTCCCCCCCCAACTCTCAATTGATCAGTGCCAAGCAAATTATCACGCTCTGACTAAGGCAGTAAATAGCCACCTGTTATCAGACCTCACTGGTTTCACCAAGAACAAGCTTAAATTGGTAAATAAATGCTTATTTATTTCATAGGGAGGTTGGTTGGTAATAGGGTACATTATCATAGCTTCTTCCATTATTCAAGATTCAGCCCAACACTGCCTTAGGCGCTCCGCGCCTTGGCCGGGCGGGTTTCGCCCGGCCGTTGGCGCTCTGCTGCTCTTTAGGTCTGTTTGTTTCTGGTTACTTGCCCTCCCAAGCTGTCTGCGGCTAGGCTCTTGTTCCTTTTTTCTCCTCTTTGCAATAAAGATTTTTTTGCTTGTGTCAGAAAAAAAAAGATTCAGCCCAACATGTAAATAAGCTTAGGTGTCATTATTTTCAAAGACTTGAATGTGCAGTCTGAAATGATCCTAAACTACCAGGGTGATGGTGTAAGGTACCCAAACTGAATGGAGAGGTTGGCGGTTCAATCCCTGGCTGTGAAATCCCCATACATTTGACTGGAAAATTGCCGCAAATTGCCTTGCAACTTATGTGTGTCAAAAAAAAAAAAAAAAAAAAAAAGACTTGAATGTGTTGAATCTTGGCATCAAGAAGATACCATAGCATGTACGGGACAGTTACATTAAGGTAGGGGGTTCTAATTACCTAATATATTTTTTTAAATTTTGGAGGTACTTGTGAAAGCAATTTTTATTGGATTAAGAGCATCCCCACCACACACTGCCAAAGGAGAAAACCTGAGGATTGGCCGGGCCCGGTCCTATTTATTTCCCCCACGGCACACACGGCAAAGCCAAAAAGTTGGCCGGCCATGGTCAATTGTAGAGACCGGATGGCCAAATGGGGAGTCTTGCTGCATGCCTCGGTATAGGTTGATTTTGTCCTCTACACATATTTCAAGGTACTTTTGGGACATTTATTGCTTCTCCATTCTTTGAGCGGGTGAGGTGGTGCTCTTGGAGGCCGAGTTGACTTGCTTCCCGTGTCTTGAGGCGGAGTTGCGGTGGGGTGTTTGCCAAAAAGGAAGGACTGGCTCACTCATTGGATACGCCAATTGAGGCCGGCCCGCCCCTTTTGGCCAGGTGCGCAATGGGGATGTTCTAACCGTGAAGTGTTCCGATGTCCATTTTGTAGACAATGGACAAATTGGAGCTGAAGTTTCCGTGATCCTTCTAACTGCTTAGCTGAAAGCTCTTCTAATCTATGGAGATATTATATCAAGTTGTTGTTCTTACTAAGGATTGGGTTGGGTGTTATTAGAGTACATATTTTTCAAAAATTACCAATGTGCAAGTATGTGAAGTGGTTGACCAAGCCAAAATTGCATTGACTTTAGTTCAAAACTGGATTTGCCAAAATGAGATCATACATTTTAAGAACACAAAATTTCAAAACATCACCATATCAAGAAAACATCATTTCAAATCCATTCCAACAAATTCTACTCCAAAAATGATATTACTTTGCTTGTTATTGAATTTTGAAGGAATTTTGGAGTTTTCCTTTCAAAGTTTATAAAAAAAGTATTGATGTAATATTGGTGAATCTAACCATATGGATGGAATCTACAACTCTTAGTCTACAACTTTAAATTGTATATCAATTCCAAAATATGCTTACAAATAACACTTTATAATGAATTTTCTCAAAATTGTCAAATTTGGAGATCAATCACGATGTTTAGGGGTTAATAAAGCCAATTACATCCACACCTATGGATGAAACATGAAAAATATAGATGAAGTTCAATTATTTTGACCTATTGACATGTATATGAATCACAAAAAGTTGACATTACAAAATATTCATAACATAGTCACGATCACTAAAATCCAAATAATTATTATTCATTATTATTCATTTGTAGTCCTATGACTTATTTATTATGGTTAGCCAATATGTTAGTGCTATGGCCCTTTCATCTCAATTCTCCCTTTATATATTCAAGCCTTCAAAGCCTTCAAGGGGTACATTTCAGAACAGAAATAGACACCAAAGGATCATGAATTGAAACTTTGTTGGTAGTAAGTTGGTTGACCTTTAATTAGTCCTGTCATAGGAGAAAATAACATATTATTAATGATATACATAAATAATAATGTATCACAATTCATATATAAAATCAAAATTGAAGAGTTATAACGCTAAATACAAGTCGTATATAGAAACCCCATGACTCTTCTAGGGTTTTAATCTATGGATTTTCATGGGAAGTGCAAAGCAACACCCTTCTAAAAAATATTTTAAACAATCATACAAAGTTCAACAACACAGAATGTCAATACAAAATTGTTTCTTATTGTTTGTCTACCACTGAAATTTATTCCCACATTTATTTATATAGTAGTATATCACATTTTGCTCGTAATGGGGGTAGAGTTTACCATAGTCACTTTTTCCATGTAGAAAGTTGGCCAAACTCCTTGTTTGCATTGACTGTTTGACCACAAGAATTGTCAACACTCCGTTTCAACTCAAATTTTCACCAGAGTTTTGTTTCCGTTCACTTTTGTTTCTCGGATCCGTCCTCTCGACAAACATTGACTGACTCCGTGTCTACCGGTCTCGTTCAGTGATTTCCGTCAACAGTAATGGAAGACTTTAATCAACCCCGTCCTACTGATGGTCCTAGAAATAGATTTCAGGTAGATTATATAATTTTCAAATTTTTTTCCCCTAAAAACAAAATTATAATGAATTTTTTTGGTGAAGATTCTATTCATCCTATTCTTGATATGTAGGCAAATTTATTTCCAACCATTAGATAGATACAAAGTCAATGTAAGGCTTTCAATGTACACTTCCCTGACATTTTTGTTGCTCTTATGGGTCTTATAGTACATGAGTTCTCACCTACACTTCAACTGATTGGAAATTAAGTAGCTTGAGAGCATCCCTACTAGATGTTCTCTATCCCTTTTCCTATTTGCTTTTGAGACCTCAATATATAGATGAGATCTGGCGAGTTTTGCATATGAGGCTGGCAATACAGAATTGGGGCATAACTTTTCACGAGGTATATGTAAAATTTAGGAATATAGAAATTGGAAAAGGTTGGTGCAGTGAAGGTTGACCGTCTCTATCTCCATTTGAGGTCCTCTCCCTAAATCTTTAGGGCTAGAGAACTCACTGGTGGGATTGCTCTAAGCTGCGAGAATGGGTGGTTGATGGGACTCATTGGAGAATGTTGATTCTCCTTTACACCGTATTCTCACAGAAGCGTTGCACTATTGGAGTGCACATAACATTCTTAACCTTCACTGAGGGGGGCCCTGTTGCTCCCTCAAAATCTAGCCCCCCGCAACCAATCAGAACATCTCCAGCTCACAGCCCACTCTCTCACAGCCAGACCAACCAATGAAATTCCTTCTATTATAACTAAAATCCTCCCCAAGTATACATCGGAGTATTATACCTCCACCTCGGGGAGGTATAACAAGCAATTAAGAATGTTATGCCCCTGTCTAACTGTCTTCAATCGGTGGATAAGCTTGAAGCAATTATCGCTACCAGCTGCAAAAGCAGCAAGCGGTAAATTGAATGTGGAATTTATTATCAATGTGACAACGAATCAGCGCAATTAATTCGTGGATAAGTCGATGCGGAATGTTCAACTTGACACCAACAGACAAGCACAACAAGTGGCAGCTAACTTAGCAAAACAAAAAGAAGTCAGCGCGATCAATCCCGCCCTCCTTACTCCAGAAGCAGAAAAACCGGAAAGACTGGAAACCCAAAAGGAAGAAACGGAACTGATGAGAAAACTCCGTCTTCAAAACCGCGATCACTAAGGTAAGAGAGCCCATAGTGGTCAGAATTTGGAGTTTGGCCTCACGCTACTGTTGAAATTTTTCAATTTTTTCCCCACTGAAAGACAAGTGTGAGAAACAGCAAGTGCAACTGAAATTATATTTTTTCGATAAAGTATGAATTCGCTAGGAATTTTTGAAGTGTTTAGTTTTTCATGGCCCAACATGGTCTGTAGACCACCCCATAGCCAACAAAATTTGAATCCATGATGGTCATCTCACTACCTAATGCAATCACAATATTTTCTGACATGGAATGCCTAAAAAGTCAATCCTTGTAATGAATTTTACACTAAAAAGTTGGAAGTGCCTTATGTGGTCACTAATCACTCCATCACTATCATGTAAGGCATTGATTGTGGCCGAGATCTTGCAAAACTGAAAAAACCGCAATGGGGCCACTTCACAGGTGACCACTACGGAAGAAATAACCGCAATGGGCTGTCTTACCTTACCTTCTCCCAATCGGTAAGGTAGGCGAACCCAATACCACCCAAATGTAGGGTTGTCATTGATCCTAGAGTGAGAATCTATGATAGTATTACATGCCTTACCTTCACTTATTGTGAAGTTAAGGCACGTACTTCCATCATAGATTCTCATTCTAAGATCAACAATGATCCTACATTCGAATGGTATTGGGTCAATGGTTGGTATTGGGTTCGCCTACCTTATACAAACATGGGGGCAAATTTTTTTGAGCTACACTGTGTGAGAGAAGGGACGGAATGAGAACGAACTTCCATGATTTGTGAGAATCAGAAATAGATTTAAGAGTTTTCTAGAGTTGGAATCTGAATTGCTGTTCATAGAGTTCCATTAAACTTTTCATTCTAGAGTAACCTTGCCAGTCACCACAGAGACGAAGTTCAAATCCTTCCTCACAATACACTAGGAACTTGCAAGCTCTCAAAGTTGGCACAATTATTCATTTCCATGTGACAATTCACTTCCAAAAAAGTTTGCCAAAAAGGTTTCCTCTTGCAAATTTGGTTGCAACTTAACCCCTCAAAGCCCAAGGGGCCCAAAAGTGGCCTCTCACAGTCTGGCAGTCCACTTTGAAGCGCTCTAACTTTTGCATCCAATGTCCGATTTCAATGAAAACTTGTTGGAAAAGTTGCGCATACTTGTCTAATTTCTATGGTAAAATTTTCAGATCAATACAAGACGTATTGAGTTTGTGAAAGTCATTCGAAGTTCTCAGGTTCAATTTAGGTTCAGCACACTACATTGTGATGGCTTCAACTTCGAGGGATTGTATCTTTTTCATCAAATGTTTGTTTTCAATGAAATTTGTTGGATTTTGTTCGCACAAAGGTCTAGTTATTGTGGTAAAAGTTTCATGCCAATCCAAGTTGTTTTAAATGTCTGGGAGCAATTCAAAGTTCAAAATCTAGAAACATTTGCATCGCAGTGAACTTTGGCGGCTCATAGTTTCTTTGTATATGACCTTTTTTCAATAATTTTTGTTGGAAAAGTTGCGCTTACTAATCTAGTTTGTGTGTTTAAAATTTCATATCCATCCAAGACGTTATGAGTGACTGAGAGGCATTTTAGTAGAAGGAGGTTCAACAACAAATGTGATTTTTTGCTACTTTTTTCATTGTTTTTTGACATTTCAAATCCATTTTGCAGACACAATGAGTCATTATTATGATATTTTTTTTCACCAAAGTGTTTATATTCTGGTTTTGAATCACTTTGTAGTTTGAAGTTTTTTCATTTGAGTTGGTTTAGAAATCAAATCTCACCTCCAAATGTGTTTTTGAGAAGATTTCAGCATTTTTTTTCAACACTAAATCATTATAATCTTTCAATCTATACGGTCAAATGACCCCAAATTTTTTTCACAACATCTGCAACATGCACACTACAATATTGTACGGTTGAGATCTTCACAACTAACTGAAGGGAGGATTTTTAACACTTGCAAAAGGAGGATGCTTTCAAGCATGGTTGGACCTTGGGCGTTGAGGGGTTAAATGTAACACATGTAAAGTTTCTTGAAAAAAATAGTGTTGCCATTCACTGCACAGTGTGTCATTTTACTAGAGTTTCATCTGTTGTCTGGCATTTGCCGAGTTCTAGGGCTGTCCGGTGCTTGTCCAGTGGTTAGCAGATTTAGCGTTTGGTGATTGGAAGAGTACGGTCAATGGCAAGGTTACTCTATGTGAGTAGGGAAAAAACTACATTTTAGGAATAATTTTTGCCTTGCTATCAAACTAACCTAAACAACCCCACAATTTTAGCCCATTGTTAAAAGTAGTTGTCCAAAAATTGGGAAGCTACATCCCCACTTTTTGTGACCTCTCCCTCACAATTTTACCCATCAACAATTCCGATTCTCCTCTTGCAAATATTGCTCACTTTCATGTAGAATTCCACAATTTTTCTTTCTTACCCAAGGAGAAAAAGAAAAAGAAAGAAGAATCCGAAAGTAAAGGCACCGCCCGTGTACAGTAGAATACTGACATAAATGAAGCTGAAATACCCGTAGTGCTTCTCCAGGTATCCAGCCAGCAGGCGCCGCCAAGTCATTCACCCCTTCCCGGGCACTCCGCTCCACCAGCATCCCGACTCTCACGCCCCCCCGGCCGTCCCCGCGCGTTTCGATCCCATGATACATCGAACCTACGCAACGAAACTTCTGCACGTTCATCAGGAACATGAGCCCTCGCAGAGTCGCAGTAATGGAACCCCGAGTTCTAGCCACCACCCCATGTGCTGATTCTCTCGGTTTCACACACTGCCATCAATGCCTCGCTCGCACTTGGAAGTCTATCGAGCTAGAAGCGCGCTAACCTTAAATAATTCGGGATTCCTCTCAGCAACCCAAGTCAATGTTCTGTTCTGTACTTCCGGTGCTAAATTGCTAGTACGAACTCAGTCTTCCAGTGAATAGGAACGGCTTGTTCTGGGATCGTCACTGTGTCCCGTGAAGGTTCCGATCACTAGGTCTGGTACGAGCCGGCGTCTACTTTAAAGAAGTGACAAAGGTTTGCGGCTGCAATGCGAATCGCGAACCTCCGCGGGGCTTCACAAAGTTTCATTGGGGTCGAGGATCCCGATTATTGCTGTCAGAATTTGTGGAAGAGCGAGTTTGGTTGCATTGGGGTCGAGCGTTACGTATGTTACGGTGAGTATTGGTTGCGCGTTTTTATTGGCATGGGGTTTGGAATGTTGGATCGATGTTTGGTGTCGATGAAGGTGCCAGGTTCGAATCTGTTGTCAAGTTTCGTCACGTTTTGCTTGGTTCATGCAAGTTGGGGTGGCGTCTACGTTGTTGTGAGTCTCATCAGTCCCAGTTGCTTGTGAATTGCTGTTATGGTGACGATTGCGTGTCTGATTTGAGTTGAACAGTTTATGTGACTGGCTCTTCGAAGTCGCGGTTGCTGTGTATAGATGATCCTGACTTTTCCGTGGAGGAGTATCAGGTTTCTACTTCAATTTTTATCACTTGAGGTTCATTGTCTTCTGCGTGCATGCTTTGGCGAGCAGTTTTTCTGAGATTTTCTATTAACTCTCGCTCTGGTATTGATCATGATGCTTGAGATCTGGGAGACGAGAGCATTCTTGGACTTTCTGTCAATGTCCGACTACCTAATTAGTAATGTTCATATTTGTCCTTTTGGGGGTGATTCAAATACATGGTTTCCACCTCTAAAGAAAAAGGAACTCAGTGGAGATTATGGTGTGCTTTGTTTAGGTCCTTGATTGTGAACAATTCGATAGATTTAAACGATCTAAAATACGTCAGTAACATGAAAGTGGAGCCTTCAGTTGCTGTAGTCAGACATGATTGCTTGCCTTGGTCACTGTCTTCCATGAAATTCACATTGTTTCTCACGATACTGAGTCCATGAAATTGGTATTAATTGCGAGCTGATTTTTTGAGTTCAACCGCAAATTGTTGGATGCGAGCTGTCGATTCGAGAAGCACTGTTTGTAATGGGTGTCTTTGTTGCATACAATTTTTTACAAGTAACGTGAGATTCTATGCGCATTGTGCTCGCTACTCTTTCAGCTTTTTTTTTTCTCCTCAGAGGAAGAACGTCCTCACATGAGGACTCTTGCAAAGGCCACGGAGAATTAAAAGCTTAGAGCATTCCCACAGTAACACGCTCAAGGTCCCACACTCTTCAAATGTGGATGAAAAGCAACAAGGGCCCTTCACAATATGCTCACACAATCAATCCTCGCGTGTCAAGGAATGGACCTTGAAATCACTATGCCTCTTAAATTGAGTTGCTTTATCCTGTATTCTATTTGTTGAGTGGTCTTTCTACTATTTATAAGTTGTGTTTGGTGAGCACTAGTGAGGGACAAGGAAATTGAGGGCCCTTCAACATTAGATGGAAAGTTTGAGCGTGCCAAGTTGCGCGTGTAACGTTGGCCATGCTCTTAGTGTTGCTCGTCCATGTTGGATGGAAGTGACAAAGGATTATCCGCATCTTCGTTGCCAACAAACTTGATGGGGAATGTGAGAGTATAGAGGCTTGGCATGAGAAACACCATTACATTACTAGGGCATAACATGAGTGTTTAGGTCTTGCTCAATTATATTCAATGGAGGGTCCTAAAGGGAAGATGAAACACGATTAAGGTAGAAGGGTGAATGCAAGAAAGACTGGTCCTATTTTGCGTCACACTTGCAATAACAAAGTTGTCATGTGCTATAACTTTTGGAGCATGAATCCAATCAACTTGAAATTTTTGTTGGAGATGTCTAATTTGATAGTAATCAGATCCCTTATTTTTCAGAAATTTTAAAAAATCATTTTATATTAAAATTTTGATTTAGCTAATTTGTCACACTTTGCGGTTTAGGAGTTTTTAGTACTGGGGGGTATCCAAAATTAATGATCAAGAGACAAAATTTCTATGGTCTATTCCCACACTAGGCATGCATGTATCTACCAAAGGGAATTTAAAAAAACATTATTTTATTTCTTCTACATAGGTGCGAACAGGGCTCCCTTGCGCGCGCACTTCTGAACAAACAAGATGGTTTTAAGATCATTCTTTTAGTGAAATCTCTTCACCATGAAGTCTTCCCAAATTTCCAATTTTTAGTTTTAAAAAAAATTGTTTTCCCTATTTTTTAAAATTAAAAAATCAAAGTACCTATTTTCATGAGATTTTTCACTTTTCTAGTTCTTCTCCTTAGAGAATTTTTCTATAATTTTCCTTCCTAGGGTACCTTCTTCTTGAAGGAACATGCATTAAACATATTTTTCTAATTTTTTTTTTAATTATATAGTACTCTCGAAAAAATCAGCCAAAACCGGTTGGTCTTTCTTGCAATGACCCAAAAACATGATTAAGGTAGAAATACTGAAAGCAACACTTTTTATGATCCCACTATTTCATAGGTCAAATGATCAAACAAGTTTAACGAGATTATTAGCATGCTGAAGGAAAGTTTGACCTAGACAGTATTTTTGACCTAGAGAATTACTACAATCGAGATGGTATGAATTACAACCTTTGGGGCAATTAAAATGTATACTCATTAATTATTACTAGACAGTGTGCCCTCAACAATTCTTACAGCCAAAATTTAAGTAAAAGTAATTTTATACTTTTTTGTTTCATAAGAACCTCAAAATTCAATTTGTCTTCTATCATAGGTCCAAATGCCACAAAACAAAGCCTACACAACCCTCCTCGTAGAGAGCATTATGACAATACCATGAACATGACCTAGGGACACACAATTCCGGAGATCTCACCATAACAAACAAAATAAACAACCTCGTTTATGGTTGGATAAATTATGTTTATTCTTTGGATGAGTCATCTAAGGAGGTTAGTCACAAAATGGAGGCATACAAAGAAAAAAAAACTTTGAAGTTTACATAAGATAACTTCACATGATTTAGACCCCTTTCAAAAACCAAACCCTTACACCCTCTAGCTTAAAATACTACCTCTATTCATGAGAGCCAAGGATCATTTACAGAGTCCAAAAAATGTATTAGAAGATAACCCTAATACCTATTGACATTCAAACAAGATCAAACAAAAAATTACATAATTTAATAATAGGAAAAATGCTCAATTGCTTAGTTGGACACAATTATGTGTATTTATGTCAAGTGATCACTGTCCATTTCTTCTGGGTTGTTGACGATAACATGAGCTGACGATAACATGAGAAGTATCACGAAATAAGTCTAGCAAACAACTTCTTTCAACAGATTCTTTTGTCACCACTATTTCTGAACATCGAGAGTTGAAACTCTCAACCGTGTTTCACAGAAAGTCTTCCTGTACGTATGTACATATTTCAAAAGACATACTAACTGAGCTATACAAAAACACTCCATTTACCGAGGTGACTAAAACGTCAATCAAGTTAATATCGATACAATGTGGTCACTCCATTTCGAACCACTAAAACTGAATTATTTTCAATAACTCTGTCTAATCCTGTGAACACACAGCTGAGATATTTGGTCAATGTCTCAGATATTATCACAATTGGGAACTATCTCAAATTTTGGTTAAATAAGCTCGTCAGAACATAATWTTCGACGCCTTGATGAAGGAATTCGTCCTCCACTCCAAATGCATCACTACACAAGGCAGAATATGAACCTAGTTGCTGAACATCAGTTGTAAAGGACAGTATTTGAAACTGGGGACAGTATTTGAAACTAGAGTCTCCCTAGTATCATCGACAAGAGACGGAAAAAAATGTTGAACTAAATTATACGGGTGACATTTGGCACCAAAAATAAAAAGAAATAACAAGAATGTGTTGCATAAATTCCAATTTGGAAGCCTCTGCTCAACTCTTCACACCTCTTTCAAGAATGATCTTACTGACCTTATTTCAAAAAGTCACGTAAACTGCAACACTGAAATGGTTCCCGAATTCTTGTTGCAATTCACGTGACAAGAATATTCCTCACAGAAAAACAAGTTGGTGCGCACTTGCCTCAACATTACCCTTCAATTTGCAAGGGCACATGATCTTCGTCATATCCAGTCCCTGCCTCCAGTTTCAAGGTCCCAACCCCACCTCCGTAACATTGAGCTTGATTATGCATCCAGCAATTGAGAATCTTGAGGACTGGCCCCATGCATTGCCACTGAGCCTTCTCATTGGATTGTCGTGAACATGGTGACACGTAGGTTGCCGATCTTTCCAAGCAGGGACGGACTTTGAAAAAACATGATGGAACAACTGTAGATTCAGATAACAAAGTTTTAGGTCATGCACAAAATAGGAAGAGTGGAAGCCCTTCACACCTGCTTTTGCCAATAATGGTATACGCGGGTAATATCCGCTTTCCTCCAAGCTTGCAAATCAAACACGTTCATACCGTAAGCCCACGCGCACTTCTCCGGATCAAACGTAGAGGAGATGATAGGGTGAGAGAAATTGAAGTAGTTCTTAAACGTCTTCGACATAACTGAGGCGTCGCCCCCATGACACGTCTCCACAGCACCGTTCACTTTACCGTGAAGATCCATATCCCACAACGGACCAAGGTCTTTTTGCACTACTACATCATCATCAAGAAACACCACCTTCTCCAGATCCGGAAACAGCTGGCACAACCACAAAAYACAGTTCAGCAATAATTGATTGGAATAAATTCATGATTGTAGACCCCAGCCGAGTTAAACAGTGCCATTGGAACGCCACTCGAGGCAGTTTCTAACATAAACCCTGCCAATTGCAACGCAGATAGGTTTTCTACAATACCTACGGAGGGTGGAATTCCTACCACTGTAAATCTCCAATCGGGAACTGTGGAAGACACACGCAAGCTACAAAGCACATAAAAACAGAACAGAAAAGTCGAAATCTCTGTAGAGACAGGCATCATGCCAAAAAAGTGTCTGGGCAGCTCAGACAAGACTTGTTCAAGTTKACGAGGGTAAAGAACTCACATCTGGTAGGTAGATGCGGAGGTGGTTCATGATGGAGATGTACTTCGGAGACCGAGCTTGCAGGTAAGCAGTAAGAATGGTAGGAGAATACTGGCTAATATTGGTCCCTGCAGCGTGATCCCCATGGTAATAGTATTTGATGTCCTCCGAAGATTCCATAGCATCCAACACTGGCACATTGTCCCTTGTCAACCACTCAAATTGGTGTACCCCTTTGACCTCCACAATTGCAGAACCTAAAGGATTGAGTGCAAACCATGCATGCATTGCCGCATGCGTCTTCTTGTCGGTGATTACATGAAACACTATCTTCTCAGGCTGAGCTGAATTTCGAATTGTTGAACCAACAACCACTGCAGCAGCTAATATGTTGTCCGTTGCAAGAACCAAATGATGTAGTGATGGATCTGTGAGCCGTGTAGCCAGGTTAGCGGAGGGGAGATCCAGCCGAGCTCGAGCGTTGCTTGAATATTCCCCAGTCAGCTTCAAAGCTAGACAATGGAGTCCCTTCGGAACACCACTGCTTGCATAGTGCCTGTAAAGAGCCTCCTGGAGCTTGGCTGCACGCACCTTTTTCTCGTTGTCCTCGACCTACAGTGCGACTTCGAATTCAGGATTCACATTCAAATAGCTGACACATTTCTACCAAAAGCTTCAAGAAAAAAAATGCAAGCACATTTAAGCCAGAGGTAGACGGACGAAAGATGAGGTCAAGTGCACAAGATCCTGAAACACACCATAGACTTCATACGTCGCAGGAGAGTAGGCATATCGTACTGCTTGCTCCGAGCTTCTTCCAGCAATGCGTCGATAGATTCAGGAATATCAATAACGTCATTCTCGCTTCTGTATTCTAAAAGTGACAAGTATTTATCCGGTGCHTTCTGCAATCAATAAGAGGTTTCCCTAAAACTAATTAATACAAATGAGAAGATGCTATATAAAGCTGGTAACCAGCAGCTTAAAATAAAATTTCATTTGGAAGCTAATGGACGAGTATAGTAACTTTCAAAGCATAGATTTCTATCGCTCATAGATACAGGGTGTGGTTTCTCCTTTCTATTAGTGTGTTCTGTTAGCTTCCTTGATGATTCGTTTAACTCTTATAGCTAAGGAAGCGGCCACTTTCGCTATTAGGGGGTAAAAAAATTGGAGTTCAAAAACTTGGATGAAATGGGAGGAGCAATCATGTAAGAGTCGGAATAATACTTACTGGAGAAAAGTGTCCTTTCCATGATAATCTGGGTCCCAGTTTCCTTCCAAAACAATCTGASAMAACCAAAGCAACACTTCAGTGTCCTTGCATATCTAGTGAGGTTCGTTCCACCAGTTCACCTAAAACCGTTTGCCTCAAAAGCATCATTCAGATAGGGCCAAATTGGTAAAGTACATAGGTCAAGAATTGGTCAATTTTAAAGAAAAGAAAGTTCACATACGACCCACTCAATTCGTCAAATCTGATGTCGAGAGAGAAGAGACGACATGACGAAAGCAGCGGCCACAAGATCCAAATCTAGATCGAGAAGTAGGCACGGGAGAGGCCCTCACTGCTGTTTTTCAAACGCCCAGGATAAATTCCACCAAGTTGTGTTCAATTGCTCTCAAAATGAAAGCAAGCAGAAAACCTCACCAACCTCGTATCTGAACCATATCTAGCTAGAGATCTAGATCATTCAATAGTCAAAAATGACAAGCGGCAGTGACATAGAACGAAGGCGTGACATGACGATTTTGRCTAGWCAAGGAATCAAAAAGGTGAAAASGGAGAGATATGTGCACATAAAYCTAGCTCATTMAGTAGGTTCTGAAGWAGCCCTAAATTCTTTCTCTAAAAGCTAGAGAAACAACTAAGTCGCCYTCAAAGTGCGAGGTAAGYAAAACCCTCCGCAATCTCGCCTCTGAACCAAATGTAGCAACAGATCTAAAATATAGGACGGGTCCGAAAAGGTGACACGRCAATCTCGAATCGCTTGGTAGACTGGTAACAATCAAAAAGAAAAAAAGCAGAGAGAAAAGAGCACAATAGCTACCCAACTAATAAGTTTCATTCCAGTCTCAACCCTAGAAAACAAGAGAAAAWGACTGATGTGCCACTAAGTCGMCACCAATTAGAAAGCGCGCAAAACMTCCGCCAACTCGTCTCTGAACCAAATCTAGCTAGGATCTAAAATATAGAACGGTCAGAAAGGGTGACACGACAATCTCGAATTGCCTGGGACGAATAAAAGAGGCAAARAACAGAAAGAGATGGAAATACAAGATATCCAGATAATGCGTTACATTTTCAGTCYCAACCCTAAAGGAAAAAAAACTAAAAGGCTGAGATTCCACTGAGTCACCACCCGTTAGAGAGACACGGGAAACCTCCGGAATCTCGACTCTGAACCAAATCTAGCAAGAGATCTAAACTGTAAAACTGCCAGAAAGTGCGACACGGCAATCTCGAATTGCCTAGGAAAATCCAAAAAAGGCCAAAAACAGAGAGAGATGAACACACAAGCTCTCCACATACTACGTATTCCACTCCTGTCCCAGATTTGTCCCAAGATCTAAAATCCCAAGGAAAAGCAAGCACGGGTTCGAAGTGAACATACCAAGCGACGTGCAATTGTGAACGCCTTCCAGAGTCACCAGCGCGGAGGTGATGAACAGGAACGGCAGCAGAAATGCGAGAAACAACATCGTCCAGAAMAGACACCGGTAGCTCAAGTACCTCGCCGCGCCTTTCATCTTCAAGGGATCCAGGAACCCCGGCGCCGCGGAGATCGTGATCCGTCTCATGCTGGGGGAGACGTGGACCTGCATTGTGGGCCACAGGTCCCCCCTCGCGTCGCCTCTCACAAACGGCGCAATCCCTGCGCTAACCACTGCTCGTCCACCATAGCCACTCAAATCCCTAGCTCACGCTCACCAGATCCCTAGCTCCCCAAAACCTCTCCGATCAACCCGGCCTCGCAATCTCACATCGATCTCAAAACCCAAACCCTCAAAGACTCAAAAAATCCGCAAGCTTCCACTCGCAACGCAACTGGATCCACTCAAATCTACCTTCCAACAATCTCCCAAAATCTCCAAAGAATCGAAAGAATCCCCAAAAAATTCGAAAAAATCGTGGGAAGAATGTTGTGGAGCAATCTGAGTGCTGTGAGGAACAAGATGTGCGGGAAACATTCAAACGCGGGGTCGCTATCTTGACTGAGCGCGCGCTTGCGACTGTGATTTCATACTATTCCTGTTGTTGCGGATGGACGCGCTTGAAGGCTGCTAAGGCTGCTGCTGCATCTGTCCTTGGTCCTGGTCCTGGTCCGACTAAGCTACTCCTCCTGTCACCATTGGGTGTTCCTACCTTAGGGTTGTCAAGAGGAACATTGAAAAGTTTCATTGCTACTCATATTGTTGGCAACCAACCCCCTTCTTTTTTTTGAGTTTTTGAGAAAGTCCCAAGATGGTGATTACTTAAAAAAAATTGGTGAAGCATTGTATTTCTACATCCATTCATCTTTTGGACCAAAAAAACACTTTTCAATCATACTCTTACACTTTTTCATCCAAATTCTGCAATTTCATCTACACATCTTGATAGTAAAGAAATGAAAAAATTGTAGAAAAATAAGATTACTTTTCTCTGACAAAAAGTAGATATTTCTTTTGAAATGATGCAATCAAGCACCATGGTGCCCAAAAAAAGGGGGCTTGTGTGACTTGGTCCTCCCCCCATCAAGAGAAGTGCGCGGAAGTTACGATGACTACATTACAGTTGTTGGGTATTTCACAATTCACTTGTGTGTTGGACATGTTGTACTGTACCAGGTACTCGGGTTGTGGATAATTGACTATATGAGAAAAACTTGTCATACATTTTGAATTGATGACCATTGGATATCATACACGGACATTATCCTTTTTGCAATGAAATTCCGTTTCATTTGTATCAAAAATAAAAAATAAAAAATAAAAAAATACATGGACATTATTGTTTGTGAATGACATAGTAAGTGGTTTTGTCAGGGCAGATCCAATAGTAAAAAACAAAGACCAGCAAACAGTATAAGCTTGCACCAGTCCCCCCCCCTGACAGATCCAACATGAAAACATGATCAGGTATCGATTTTGGAATCGGATAGTCCCTATACTGACAGCTGGAAAAATAGGGGCCGGGGTGAACTGACCCCCTTGCTTGGCCATTCCGGAAAACCCCGAATTTTTTTTATTTCCAGCGCATGATAAAGTTTGCAAATGGGAAATTGCCCTTGTGTTTCAAGAAAAAAATAAATAAAGTTTGCAAATTTTAAATTTGCATTTGCAATCAGAGACCCCAAACAGTGGTGATTTTTCACAAGGTCCCTAACATGTCCAGGGACATGTTCATAAAAAAAAACATTTCCAGTGGACGGGTTCTCAGAAAATAAACCGGTTTTTGGATGTGTCAAATTCACTTTGGACGGGTTCTAAAAATAAATATTTTTTTTGATAATTTTTCCCAAAAAAAAAAGGTGCAAATATCAATTACATTATGTCATATATGACATGTGAATATAAGCATAATGGAGTCAAACCACTAATACCTAATTGAAATACCAATCTTCAAGTGTTCAATCCACCTTCACACATTGATTCATCAATCACAAAATTTAGAACCTTTTTAACACAATGTCAAAGATTTAAATTGAAGGTAAACTTAGCAATTGAATAAAAAATTAGTTTATATAAACATGTTCAATTTTTTTTTAAAAAGAGCAACTTACCCTTCAAACAAGTGGATGAATTCTCCTATCCTTCATGTTTCTCCAAACAAGCATCAATGCATTCCAATTGATATTTTCAACTGAAATATTTGCACATGAAATGCGCATCAAAGCATCTAAAGTCTCCAACTTCAAGCTAATACGTAGATGACTTTTGATCAAGTTTTGTTTAGAAAACACCCTCTCACATATTGCAGTGCTCAGAGGAATCACCATAACTCTCTTCCACAAGTTACTCAAACCAGGCCAATTGATGGACCACTCTGGAGTGGTACCTGCAAACTCCCAAGCTTCAAATAAAGACTTATTTGGGATCATCTCTCTCATGGTCTCCACCATCTCCAAGCACTCACCTCGACACCGATCTTTTTTTTTAAATTTACAAACATTCTAAGAGGTTTATTTGTACTCCTTACGGGACGGGTATTTTCAATTCCCAACCAGTTTTGGGACGGGTTCTTTTTTTTTAACCTTTCCATGGACGGGTTGATTTTGAGATTACCGGTTTTGGGACGGGTTACAATTTTTTTTGCCTTTCAATTCAAGGTTTTTGGACGTGGACGGGCTAAAACTTTGTGAAAAATCAGCCCTGACCCCAAATTAGCTAGGAGCGGTGTACAAGGTAAATTAATCAAGCCCCAAATAGGGGGCTTTTTATTTTACTTACACCCCTGGAATGAATTGGAGTGGCCGAGCGAGGGGGCTAGTTCACCCTGGCCAAAACTAGTACATATGTTCGGGTAACTACACCTAAAATCGCACAAATATCAAGCGATATATAGCATGGTTCCCATTATTGTATTGAAAACTTTTTGTGAGGCCTTATTGATAGACAGTCATAAAATGGGAGTTCTACATGTTATTTCTATGCTAGAATGCATATTTTTGGACACCATATGAATAAACTATAATTTTTCTAAGTATTAAAAATAGGTGTTTGTAAAATCAACCACAGACTCCCATTGAATAATGGGAGTACTGTTTAAACAGTAATCTAGGGTGTGTTTAATTTTTGAAAGCGATTGGAATTATGTGCTGTTACCTTACATGCATAATAAAACAGTTCATCAATTGAGACATGCAGTACCACTGTTGGATCATGTGTGCAAATGACAATTTTGGGGGGTACTTGAAACCACGCAAAAACCTCATTTAGGGTATTTTGGTGGGTACAGTGTACTGGTTTATAGGACTTGCTTGGAAGTGCCATACAGTGCACTAAATGTGATTTTGACCAAAATCTTGTCACTGTTATGTTATCCTCTACCAGGGTGCTTTTCTTTTGGAGCAATCACCCTGATGAGAAGGACGGGGTTCTCGCTCAAAACCAAAAAAATGCAGTCCGAGATGACCCTAAACTACCGGGTGATGGTGGAAAGGCTCCCAAAGCGTATAGGCGAGGTTGCGGGTTCGATACCTGGCAGTGCCAAGTGGTTTACCTTGTGCAAAATCAGCCTCTCCACTTGACAGAAACCCTTGAAGTGTGTTCTTCAACACACTTGTTTCAAAAAAAAAAAAAAATGCCTCCCAAACTCCTTAGGGCATCTACAGCAACATACAAGCCCTGTAACTGCATATGAAGGGACATTCCACGTGGTCATAACATTCAGTAGCAAGCATGGTCTCTAGAGTGATGGTGTGGAATATTCCACACCTAACATCCTTTGCATCCTCCACATGTCCAATTAGCTACTAATGAAGGTTGTTGGGTGTGATATATTCCACACCATCTATCCTAAGTCAAGGCTACTCTTATGTACCAGTTTATTTTTTGGACAAAAGGACCCAATGCAAAGCCGGAAATCCAAACGTTAAATGGACTTTTTTGTATTATTAAAAGAAATAAAAAAAAGAATCTCCATTATAAAAAGGCTTTCCATGAAAACAAGGGAAGGATTGCATTGATTAACACACATACCAATGCTTGAAAAGCGTTGACAACAATGATTATTCCTACACCGAGTCAACTCGCGGGCCCTTCACATTTTGCAAATTTGCCGATAACGAGTGGTGGCACACCAAGACTGTGGAAGTGGAAGGACCCTTCTCGGTTGCATTGGAGCCGGTTTTTAATTAGAAATGCCAAAGCACCATGTACAATACTGATACTGGGTCTTTTCCTAGTTGGATTGTAGATGCTCTTAATGACTTAATTGATTCCCTTGAGTCCATGCACATTCCTGCATGAAGAACAAAGTGTGTGTTCAAACGCAGGACATTAAATCCTCTATTCGAAGTGGGCCCAGCAGGCTAGAATTATCTTGGATAAAAACACTGGAATTTTTTTAATTTTTCACATAACTTTTTTTTGCAAATTTAGAATTCATATATGCAATCAAAGACCCCAAAGTAGCTAGAAGAAGTCAAGACCATACCCTAGATACGGCTCAAAATAGTTTATTTTTTTTACTTTTACTTCCGATGAATCCAAAAATTGCCCTTCTGGGACCACTTCGAATGAGGATTAAACATCTTGTTGTTCAAACAACTTCTCATTCAAAGCCATGCTTTGCCAATTTTCACAAAGTAAGGTAACCCTTTCATTTATGATCACTTTGTTGAAATTGTTCCCGTAAATGTAATGAAGTGGCTTCAAGATAGATAGAAACTCCGGGCCCAAGAAGAGGCCGRCGTGAATGAAGTGTATGTTTGTCTAGACAACTAGACACTGCCTTTAGGACAAAAGGCCTGAAGTGGCTTCACATTCATTTGATAGAATCTACATCTTCAATGAATGTGAATTGTGAAGAGTTTGCGAAGGCCTTTTACTTTGGAGGACCACATATGACTACAAGTGTCTTGTTAAGGACTCTCATAAACAAATAATGTACCTTTTCATTCAAGCCCCCCTTTTTTTTGGCACCATGCCACCATGGTACTAGATTGCACCATTTCAAAATAAATGTCTACTTTTTGCTAGATGAAAGTAGTCTTTTTCACCAAATTTTTTTGCTTTTATTAAAAATATGGATGAAGTTGCCAAATTTGGATGAAAAGTGTGTGAATATGTTTGAAAGTGTTTTTTGGTCCAAAAGATGGATGGATGYTGGAATACAATACTTCACCAAATTTTCAGTATTCGCCATTCTAGCACTTTCTCAAAAACTAAAAAAATAATGTTCATTTCTGTCAGTAAATGGATCATTTTTTGGCTAATACATGTGGTCATGACTCCACCCTTGAGCCCTTGCTACAATGTGCAATAAGGAAATGAAGTAGCGTCTTGTTTTACAATGCAAGTACTACGAAGTACTCCCTCTGTCTCGAACTAACTCCGGGATTTCTTTGAAACAGCCACATGAATGCGTAAATTGTTCCTATTTTCAAGGGATTGTAGAGATATTGTAGCTTCTATTAAATCACACTAGATGTGAAAAGATGGAAGTCAAAAGTGAAGCGACCCATTTTGTAAACAAGCGGCGAAAGTGACAATTTTTTTCCCTTTTAGGAATTGCTCTAGTGGAATTAATTTGATCATTCTTTGAGCAATGTTGGTATAGTGACGTTCATTGAATGATGTCCTATGTATTCAATTCCAACAATGTCTTGTGATTCAACTCCAAGAAATTCTCTACAAGAGATTTGTTATTAGCAGTTTCTATACAATTTGCATTGAATTCTTTGCCTTCGGATGGTTAGAGGTTGCGTTTTGATTCCCTTTGCAAAGATCAAATTACTATATAGTCTTTGGAATGTGACATCTTTAGATTCTTTTGCTTTAGAGTGTTCAAACTCGCTTGAGTTGTTGTCCATCAAGTTGTGGAGAGCCAATATCGAATTTAATTTGAGACAAGTATATTTGGAAACCCTAGATTTATTTCGAGACAAAGGGAGTATAATTATAATGAAGAGTTTACTGCAATCAGCGTATTAGCCCCTAAAGGACCAACATGCGTTTTTTGACAACATAGAAATTTTGGGCAGGTACGTGTGACTGGAGTTTTGCATACTTCGGGCTAAAATTTTATTAGATTGCGGGGATGAGGAATATTTTTCATATGCTCAAATTTCATGACATTCGAAAATATGAGTCAAAAGTTATTGCATAATATGTTGTTTGTTTCTCAACTCGGACAGTTCGGGCAGATATGAAAAGATCGCTTTTTTAAGAAATAAAAAATTGAAATTTGTTCTTTATATTTATATGTACTCACAAAGCTTTTAATCATTGCATTTCAGTAGTTGAGATGAAAGTTATAAGGCTTTTTAGTTTGTAGGCAGTTATGGAATCCCTACACCAATAAAAAATTTGAAGTCCTTTATTTCACTGAAATTTCAATATTTTTGAAAAAAAAATAATGCTATTGGATGTAGATTGTTTATTACAACAATTCAACCATTTGGATTGGAGTTTTTTTAATTTATAACTAATTTATTAACAATTTAGTATTTTGAATCATTCTGTACTTCTTTCTACTTACTATTTTTTTCCTAAATGTTGTATAACTTTAAATGATCTGAAAATTTTCATGTATGTAGCTAACTTGCCTTGAAGAATGAATCCAAAGAAGCACAACCATTTTGGACATTATCTCATAATGATCTAACCTTGTGAAGTGCAGCTGCCCGATTTTTTGCAAGGCCAAAAAAAGGATTTTTGCCACTTCAAATGCTAATATCTTGCAATCTACATGGTGAAAATTTCTAAAAATTTTTCCACTTATCCTCAAACTAGATTACCACAAGAACCTACAGTCACATGTGTCAAAAAATGATATTTTTCAAAAATTTGGTACTTCTACTAGAAATGGCAGTTTTGAAGCATTTTTGGTGAGAACATAGTCAAGGAAGTTCAGGGGTTAAGTAAACAGGTCCACCGGCAACTTCAGCCAGTGACGGAGTTCAATTTTCAGTTTCTTCGGGAGACACGAACTGAATGAATGTTCTTCTATTGGATGGATGAAGAAATAATAGAGTGGASGGAGTCTTTGGTGTTGGATAGTACGCCACTGTACAGTACTGTGCGAGTTAGCTGAATTCTGGAGCAAAAGAAGGGGAAAGGAATAAATGTTSTCTGGGGATTCTGGAGCTCTAGTGCATTATTTTATGGAATATAGTCAAAGGCAAGGAACTGTTCACCAGAATACCGGGCACTGCGCWGTACTGTACTGTATTTTGGATGAATAGTGGGTGAGTCTTCATTGATGGTAAGTACTGTACTGTACAGTACTGAAGAAAAGGGCACGATTCATTGCCTTCATCCTTACACAACATGCCATGCCAAGTGAGGCCCCTTCTCGGGCTTGGTTTTGAGAGAATCGTTGACAAAAACATGGCTTTTGGATTTTATTGAAGTGTTTCAACCTCAAGGACCCACTTCAATTGTGAATATGGCTCGACAAGAATCGAAATTTGGCTTCAAAGTCAAAACAACGTTCACTATTCACTTTTGTTTGTCATGATCGTACAAACTTTGGACAAGGAAGAAGAGTGACCCATACCTTGTTCCAAAGAGGCTATGTTTTTTTAATTTTTCTTATGGCCTCCTTCCATGCTCCATCAATGGACAATTTGGAGTGGGAGCTATAAGGTCCAAATGAGCAATTGCACTAACATGAAGACTTACTAGGTGGGGAGAGATCGAGTAAGAATTCCACACATATTTATTCCCTCAAGATTGACCAACCTCAACCAATGGAGTTTTTCATCGATTTCGGTGAAATATGAAAATCTTATCTTCCACTCGACGAGTATAACAAGACAAGTAATGGGATCTTCTTGTCTTCTAGTGTTTTTTTTGTGCCCATTGATGAAGCATGGAAAGAGACCCTTAGGACTGTTTCCTAGGCAAGTGAATGTCATTTAAGTGTTAACCTCTAAAGAACTAAATTAATTGCAATATGGTCAAACATCATATCTGAGCTAAATTTAGCCTTTCAAATTTTGTTCAAATATCAATCTTACACATTTATTGATGAGTTTTTATTAGTGTGAAAAATTTCAATTTATTTTGTGAAAATTTGACTTTGTTATAATTTTGTAAGAAAAAATAGAAACAAATTAGAAAACATTGCAAAAATATTCCAATTGATATGATATTTTCAAGATGAATACATAACAATGCAAAATGATGTGAAGATCCGTTAATTTTTCATTTTGTTTTTGTACACCCAGATCACACTTGCCAATGATCTACAAATCAAATTCCACTATCAAGCTAATTTTATCCTATTATACAATTAATAAATGAAATTTCCTTCTTTTTTTGCTTGAATGTGAAGAATCTTTCCTCCTTTTTTTGCTTATTTATTTCTAGGTTTTTGATGGAAAATAAAATTATTTTGAGTTTTAAAAGTACATGGTAGAAATAAAATTATATAAATTATAATTTATATTCGGATACATGATTATGAGTATTTTTACCATAAATGAAAGTTGTAATTGAGAAATATAATTTCACGATTTACATTTAAAAATTATTTGTAAAAAGGAAAGTACAAATGAAAAAACACATAATAGTGTAAGATTTGGATTCTAACACATTGAGTTTGCAATTGCAATCATTTTTTAAATTCTTGGATTTTTTTGAAATTTGAAATGGAGTAGAAACAAAACTTTTCAAGTTTCATTTTTTTAATGTAGTTCACACAACAAAAAAAATTATTTTGAAAATTACAATCAAAGTTAATCAAGGTGCATCTACTTTTGAGATGCGTAAACCTTTAGGTGGTTATGGCATGACAATGTTTTGGTATATTTTTGCTTATATCTTTGTACTAATGTATTCCCTCCATCCCATAATATTAGTCTTTTCATTTGGGGGGGAGGTCCTAAATTATGTTTTCATTTTAGCAATATATTGTAGACTTTATTTTAAGGTCGAAGATGAATTCTTTTGTTTTTGAAATTAACTGATGAAATGAAGCACAAGAGGTCTAGTTTATCATCCACTGTGGAGATCCTAAATTCTAAATACAAAACCTTTAATAGTAATTTAAAGTTCATTGGATCAAAGACCAAAAGAAATTGAGCTTTTCATTGAGTCTATTGAATTCCAAGCCATTTCAAGGCAAATGAAGACAATAAGATGTTGAGGGAGACACATAGAGACAAATGGAAATTGGTCCATAAAAGTGTGTTTATACATAGCTTACCAACTTTCAAATTTTTCCTTGATTGCTATCAATAGCCATTTATTTTGCACTTGAGAAGGTACATTGTGCATTTTCTATATAACCATTTAACAGCACCATGCATTAAAGAGTGAGTGTCAAATCAATAATATCTTCAAGAGGGAGTATTAATTAATTCAACGCCATTAAATTGGTCATAAAGAAAGGTCATCTTTTAAAAATCTAGAATTTCTTGGGATGAATTATAAAGAATTTGGACAGAACATTGCTGAACAATTTACAGTTAATCCCCAAAGGACCAAACTATGTTTTGGAGTAGCATTGATAGTCATTAAAGAAAATAAGGCTGCCAACCTTTAATAAGCCATTCTATATCCAGAGCCCTAGTGAGCTAGAAAAATGACAACATTTCTGACGTAAATGCGTTTTAGCTTGTGTAAATATCTTGACTGTCACACAATATATTTCAATTTCCTACAACTTTCCTCCAATAAAACACAACTTCTCGTGAATCAATGCTCTTACATTTGATTGCTCTACTACAGTGATGACACTTGGTGGCCACAACAATAGGGGAAAAATTCTTGTCCGTGCGAAATAATAAAAAAACAAGATCCCTTTCGGCACTTCTTAGCGGCCTTCTAGAGAGTCCATATTTTCTCTAATGGATTTGAAGCAGCTCACCACAAATAGAATTTGAAATTTGAAATTTTCAGACAACATGTGGATGAATTCTTTCTCTAAGTCCCAACAATTTTCATAACTTTATGAGGACTTTACGGAGTCTCTACTTAAATCTCTCCTCTAAAATTAACCATGAACTCCTTTATTTAACTCAATTTCCAATATGTTTTGAAAAAAATAAAACTATAGGATGAAGACTGTTTAGTACAACATTACAACCATTCGGATTGTCATTAATCAATACCACAACAATATTCTTAACAATTTTGTATTTAAAATCATTCTCTACTTTTTTCTACTTACTATCTTCTTCTATATGTTGTACAATTCCGAATGATTCAAAAAACTTCAAGCATGCAACCAACTTGCCTTGAAAAATGAAATCAAAGAAGAAACAACAACATGAACATTTTTCATACAAGCGAGACCTTGAGAAGTGCAATTGTCCTAATTTTTGTCAATTCAAACGCTACTATTTTGCAATCTACACGGTGGGAATTTCTGAAATTTTTTCCACATCTTTTCAAACCAACATACAAAAGGATCCTTCAATTACATGTGTACAAATTTTTTTTTTTTTCTAAATTTTCGTACTTGTACTAAAAATGGATGTTTTGGAGCGCTTTGTGTTAAAACGTAGTCAAGGAACTTCATGGGTTAATTTGTTCATCATCACAAATATTGATGTCTAAATACTTAGGAGTTAATTCCTATAAACTCCACATATAGTGAATGTTTTGAAAAGTGCACCTCTTCCAATCAATATCCATTGAAGAAGTTCCACAAGTTTTTTATAAAATGTCAAAAGAAATGTTCTATATGAATCAATAATAACGATATTTATTATAAATTCTGAAAGTGATTGTACTATCTTTAGTTTGAGGACTTAAAGGTTAAGATGGGCATACCATTATGAACTATATTTTCAATTGCATCCCTCTCTACATTGGTCCAACATTTCAAGGATTGAAGCATTAAATAGATATAGATAAATAAATTATTGAAAAGGGGTCAATAATGTATATACGTACTTTAACATTTTATGAGATAACGATACAATGACAATGAGACTCTGGAATAAATTGTTTTTGTGTTCAATTTTGTAGGCAAAAGAAACAAGCTAGAGGACATTTCAAGCCAAGGTAAGTTTTCATTTCATTTTTTTCAAGGCAGGGCAACTTATGATCTTGAAAACAGTAATGAAGTCACTTACATCCAAGTTGTGGATGAAACATCATCTTTGCATCTCAATAATCATTTTCTTAGCATTTGACAATGCCATCCTCTTTTGAAATAATATTTTGGGTGCATCTTGGCAAAGTCAACTGCCCTAAAAAAACAAAAACACTTTCGCAAATTATTTCAACTATATTTCTTGAAACAATTTTTGATAACATTATATAACCAAATACTATTTAGTCCTCCCCATGTTTAGTAAGATGTATGGGAGCGACTCATCCATTAATTCAAGGATTAGGGTTAGTCAAGGAGAATAAGACAATTTTGTTCATTGTAGGAATCTTCTTTTCAAGGATTCAATGGAGACGCTTGCCTTAGTCATTTTAAGCAATGTTATATAGTAGAACCCGTCTTTAACCCTTGAAGGACGGACTAGTGGTGGTTGTGGAAATCATGCATTTTTGATACCGTGTGACATCGTCTACATTGAAAGCCAAATATACTCATTGGAATTCAAAGTACTAGAAAAGATCTTTCTTTTCCACTCCTAATACCAAGGATGAAAAGTTGCAATTCTATCTTACATGGTTGGATTCTTTGTCATCATGAGAACACAAAACGTCAGCCGAAGTCTTCAAGGATTAAAGCAATAGGATTGGGACCGGTGTAACACATTGCTTTACGAAGGTTATTACATTAGGGAAGGGCACAATGTTCATATGTGATTCATATTATTAGAGCATGGCCGCCATTACACACCCAACTTGGCACGCTCAACTTTTCCATAGATCTAATTTCAAAGGGCCCTCAATTTCCTTCTCCCTCACCGTTGCTCACCAAACACGGCCCATAAATAATAGACACACCACTCATCAAGAAGAATAAAGGATAATAAAACAACTAAACTTAAGATGAAATAGTGATTTCAAGGGCCATTGCTAAACATGCAAGGATCGAGTGTGGAGAGAATATTTGAAGGGCCCGTAGTGCTTTTCATCCACAATAGTGAAGAGTGTTGGACCTACATCAGGAAAGTACCCCCCCATTGAAACAATATTGTTTTAATGGGTTCATAGTCCAACTTTGAAAATGTACTGTTGTAATACAACATTACTACTAATGTAATTTTTTTTTCGAGGGAGGCATTCTGTTTGTATGTATTAAGGTACTGATGATGTACTACAACTGTACATTTTCAAAGTTGGACTGTGAGCCCATTGAAACAGTACAACATTATTACTAATGTAATGGGGTGTTAGTTCCCGATGTAGAGCATGTTACCACGGGAATGCTCTTCAGCTCTGACCATCAATCAAACCAAGGACAACACTACTTTATTGGTTTAGAGGATATTGCATTGGGGGAGGCTCTACTCGGTACTGATGCTTCAAGTTGTCATCACTACTCGAAAACGCGCCTTTGACAACAGAGGATGACGACGAAGGCGGCACGCTCTCCCTCGGCATCTGGGAAACCTGATCCAATAAGTTCGGATCATTGTATGACCTTTGGTGAACAAAATTTCCGACGACCTCCTGCCGGTCTGGTAATATAAGTGCTGCTGTTGTTGGCTCCTTTGGTGGGTGTACGTAGTTGATCTAAAAATCAAAGAAAAACTAAATATTTCCGCCGCGGTTCTGTGTACTTTTTCCTTGGAATTTGTACACGTGCTTCAAGAAAAAAATAATAATAATAATTCCGACGAGGGCAAGCAAATGACCGAGTCTTCCGCCTCTCTCCTCCCTTAGCTCACCATCTTTGGATGCTCTGACAGTCAAATTGAGACTGGCTCACTGGCGGAAGGCATCGTCAAGTCAGCTACCCTATCAACAATTTTGAAGTTTGAAAATTATAGCTTTTTTACAACTTCGGTGCGATTCAGTTCAGTTTACCGTTTGTGGGTTCCTGTTATGAAGCCAAATTAGCCGAAGAGCCTCATTTCAGATCTAATCCACGCTCCTGTTGTTAGCAGAAAAGTGAAGATTMTTTACAASTTGTTGCAATTTCATCCGGAGTATTTATTTTAGTTCTGAGTAAGTAGACGGCAGTAAGCAGTAATTTGTTTTAGTAGTAGTAGACAAGTGAGCAGGGTGATCAAACAGTCCAGTGCCATTCAAACTCCTGTCAACCTTCTCTCGATCCGTGGCTTCTAGTTTGCGCCCATTACGCGCCTTGTGCTCTGTTGGAATCGATCAAGGCATGCACGTACCAAGAGTGATGGCGAACAATTCAAGGTGGTGTTCAGGTGGACAACTTCAATGGCGCTGTTGTTTCTTGTTGCCGTTGTGTTTTCTGAATTGGTGATCAGCTTTGTCAATTGTACAGGCGGACGAATAACTTCAAGGGCGCTGTAAGTTGCTTCTTGTAAGTTGCCGTTGTTTCCTTGGTGATCAGCTTTGTGGCAATGGTTTGTTCTCATTTGCTAGCTAGTTACTTGCAAGAGTGTAGCCATGCGATTGGACACACAACCTTCAAAAGCTAGATCATTGTGGAAACGATCACGGCATTGCCAATGCTTCCCACTTGTTGGAGATGAAGACACGTCTTGCATTGCAATCGTTCAAGGCTTGCATTTGCAATTGTTAACAAACATATATAGAAGCATGTAGCATCTACTACACTAATGATGATATTTAGTGTCTTGTACATTAAATACGAAGGCATACACTAAAAGCCAATTACCCTATGAAAGTAAGTAACATTAAATGTCAATTCAAACACTAAACCTGAACTACAGTGATTTGAGAGACTTGCTAAAAAGTTCCATGTTTGAATTTAGTGTTTGAATTGACATTTAGTGTTTGAATTAGTAGCTGATCAATGAAGTTGAGAACCCAAGCAATTCCAGGGAAGGAGAAGGCRGCGCATTCAAGTCTAACACTAATTGTGGACAAGTTTAGATTTAGTGTTGTAGCTAGTAGGGGGGTAAAAACACTAAATGTCACTAAACACTAAATATCATCTTTAGTGTAGTGCAAATCCATGTTTAACCCCTAAAGGTCCATGACTATGTTTTCACGGAAAATGCTCATTTTTAGTACAATTACCAAATTTTAAAACATGAACACTTTCTGACACATGGAAGCGTAGGATCTTGTAGTGTGCTGACTTGAAAACATGTGGAAAACATTTCATAAATTTCCACCGAGTGGATTGCAAGATATAAGCATTCAAATTCACCAAAATCATTTTTTTGGCCCTGCAAAAAGCAAGGCAGCTGCACTTCACAAGGTCACTTTCTTGTGAAAAAATGTCGGAAATGGTGGTGCTTCTTTTAGATTCTTTTTTTATAGACAAGTTGTCCAAATGCTTGAAAAATTGCAGATCATTTGGAATTGTACAACATATAAGAAAAAAAATAGTAGGTAGACAGTGGTAGAGAATGATTCAAAATACTAAATTATTAAGAATTTAATTATGGAATTAAGTATTGTCAATTCCATTGGTTGCAACGTTGTAATAAACAATTAAAATCTTAAATTTTTTTTCCCAAAAATATTGAAAATTGAGTAAGATAAAAGACTTTCAAGTACATTTTAGAGTAGAGAATTCATAACTGCCTGTAAACAAAAAATCCTCATAATTTTTGACTTATTGATCAAAATGGAATGATTCAAAGTTTTCCACGTATGCATAAGTCTTGAAAACCTATTTCAAATTTGTCTTTATGAAAAAAGTGAATTTTTCTAATCTGCCCGGATTGCTCATTTACAAAAGAAAGTAACATATTAGGCCATAACTTTTGACTCATATTTCCAAATGTCATGAGATCTAGTGCATATGAAAGATATTCATTGTTCCCACCTTCTATCAAAATTTGGTCCAATAATATGGAAGTCTCTAGTCACATGTACCTTGCTATATAGCCAAAAAGCATATGCTTGTCCTTTAGAGGTTAATTTTAACAACATGGTTAAACACAAATTTCAATGTTATTTTTATGTGAATAGTGAATAATGAAGCCAATAAATTTATGTGGTTTGAATAGGAGGTATTGAACAAAAATATAATGGATCCTAAATGTTACCTTAACCCTTAAAGGACATTTTATATCCGGACTTGGTCAAACTTCATTAGATTTCTGCAGTAGAATTTACATTTCAAAATTTTGATATTTTTCACATGTAGTAATATGTATTCAAAACTTAACTTAATTTTTTCGTAATTTAAAACACCAAATTGAATTTTATATGATTTTTTGATGAAATTTCAATATAAAAATCATAGTAATTACAAAATTGCTTTAATTAATATGAAAATTTTATAAAAAATGGAAATATTGGTGTTAAACATCATGGTGTAATTGGTGTATACTTGGAGTTTACACAAAAAGAAATTCAAAAGAAAAAGTTAAAAAGTGTTGTATTTTGAGCTTTCAAGATACAATCTTCAATGTGTCACAAAATTTGCAATTTTAAACATTTTGAAAAAAATCAAATTGGAATGGAAAGTAGATTATTAGAGTTTCATTTTCTTAGTTAAGCTTAAAATCAATTAAAATAAAAAACTATATGAAAAACTCAAGTTTGACTTTCAAAATGCTCCTTCGACATGCAATGTCCTTTAAGGGTTAAGTGCAATATAAGAGTGCAAGAGCTTTGCTAGTTGGAGAGCTCATAATTGTTTGATTTGTCAATTTCACATTTTCATGTGTATGAACCTCATGCTGTTAGTGGCTCTAATAATGTATTGTTAGCCTATTGAATTGTTGTTAGCATCAACAAAAACGTTTTATATGTAATAGATGGTTCTATTAATATTATATAATGGAAATTTCAATGAATTCAATCACTGAAGGACAAAAAGAAGGCTTGTCCTTTATATAGGTGGGTAGAAGGAACTACAATCAATATGAGATATGTCCTCCATATTTTGTATACATTTTTTTAAGCTTTAATAATGATTCAATCTATTGCTAACTAGTTGTTGACAATAGGAGGATTGAGCCATATTTCACTTGAAAGCAATACAATTTTTTTAATGGAATATTTGGTGACATATTCTTCCATTTTTAGTGGATGAAATCAGTAAATTGCTTTATATTCTTAAAACAATATTGTTCCTTTGGAGGAATGTACACTATTTTGGATGAATTATTCAAATTTCATCTACTTTTGCATATTTTATCCATTTAGAAGTATGTAAACAACTACCTTACTTCAGCAAAGATTGTTTTGAGCACTAACCAAAATAAATGAAAAAATTCCCTGGTTGTTTCAATCTTGTGATTCTACTGTACATTGTTTTATTCAATTCAAATTTCTTCTTTTAGACTTTTTATTGTCAGAAAATATGGGTGATGTAATAGGGCTACGTCTTCTTTGTTCTATATATGCAATTGTTGCACCATTCAACTAAAAACAACATGAATGGAAAAAACGTGACTGCCAACGACTTTGACAACTTCTACTAAGTGCGTCGTCTAGAATATGGATGATGACCCGCTAAGGGGTTAATTACTACTAAGACTCTATAGTGAATGCAAGAACGACTAGTACTATTTTGCGTCACACTTGGAATTGTGGAGTTTCCATCCACTATAACTTTTGAAGTATGAATCCGATTAACTTGAAATTTTTATTGGAGATGTATATCTTGATAGCAATCAGATTCCTTATTTTTTAGAAATTTTCAGAAATCATTTAAAGTTTAAATTTAGCTCATTTGTCACACTTTGCAGTTTAGGGTTTTTTAATACTGGGAGTACCCAAAAATAATGATTTAGAGCTCGAATTTCTGTGGTCTATTCCTACACTACGCATGCATGCATCTAACAGAGGGAATTTAAAAAAAAAGTGGTTTTATTTCTTCTACATGCGTGCAAACAGGGCTCCCTTGCGCGCGTACTTTTGAACATTCAAGATGGTTTTAAGATCATTCTTCTAGTGAAATCTCTTTATCATATAGTTCTCCCAAATTGCCGATTTTGAGTTCCTTCAAAAATTCTTTAACCTGTTTATTACAAATTAAAACATCAAAACACCTATTTTTCTTGGAATTTTTCACTTTTCTAGTTCTCCTACTAAGAGAATTTTCCTACTCTTTTCTTTCATAGGGTACCTTCTTCGTAAAGGTGTATGCATTAAATATATTTTTCACATTTTAAAAAAATTGTTTTTCTAATTTTACAGTACTCTCAAAAAAACATGAGTATTGTGCCAAACGCTACAAAAACCAGGGGGTCTTTCTTGCAATCACCCTCTAAGAGAGCTTCATACATCCTTCTATTAGAAGGATAGTCTTTGAAGTCAATAAAGATCTATAGCCAAGTTTCAACAGGCATTGTGTTACCCTAGAAGTCCTTGAATAGTTGCTTGTTGAAGTGTGTTTGTTTGCATTTATATCATATATTGGCCCCTACCTCTTAAATGGGGCATATATTTCTTTGGCATCTAAAATTGACCTTGGTTGCAACGCCAATACAAAGTTTGGTTGATTTCACACTAGAGCAAAATTTTCTATTTATACTTAGTATAATTGGGATTTTATTGGTTGATAGGTGTTGCATGCATACTCTTTTTATCATGTGACATTGGATTATAGTATTCGTAACATTCTATCCCTCATATTGAGACAAAACTGAATAGATGAAATATTTTATATCCTAAAGTTCAAAGCTTATAACTAGAGTTTTAAATTTAAAGTGATACAATAATTGGTTTGCACTCTATTGTTGTACACTAAAATTGATTTTTTTTTACATATTCAATATTGGGTATGCATTTTTTTTCACTTTATCTTCAAACCTTCAAGGCGAGTTCAAACCTCTACAAAAAAATTGTAAATATATAGGACTTAATTAAAACATTAAGAATTATTGAATATTTGAAGACTTAAATGTGTATATATTATAAGGCTTGCAATTGCATCTTTGAAAAATAGCACTTTCAAGAATTTTATTATTATGCAGTGACATAAAGAACATATATAATTGAAGGATTTTGAAGTTTGATGACATGGTCATAAGCCCATCAAATCTAGATGGAATACAAAACCTCTCAATGTCATCATTGCAGGAGCCCAAATAGTAACAATCACAGCCAACATTGACAACCTTTCTGAACGGCTAGTGCTTCATTCAGCAATCTACAAAGACGTCGACGAAACTTAGTCTTTCCATTCATCGTCAACAAACCTCTAGAATTGAGCTCCAATAGTAGAATCTTACCATCCTATCCAAAATTGCAAACCTCAAAAAACTAAACAACCTACGGTTCATTCACCGACGTATTTAGTACCTTAACCCCTCATCGCCGGAGTTTCAACCATGCTTAAAAGCACCCTCCCTTTGCAAGTGTTAAAAGTCTAACTTTCAGTCAGTTATGAAGATCTCAACCGCATAATATTGTAGTGTGCATGTTGTGTATGGTGTGGAACAAATTTGGGGTCATTTGACCATATAGATGGAAATATTATAATGTTTTAGTGTTGAAAAAAGGTGCTGAAATTTTCTTAATAACAGATTTGGAGGTGAAATTTGATGTCAAAATCGACTCAAATGAAAAAATTTAAATTGTAAAGTGATTCAATACCAGAATATAAACACTTTGATGAAAAAAAATATCATAGAAATGACTCACTGAGTCTGCAAAATGGATTTGAAATGTCTGAAAACAGTGAAAAAAGTAGCCAAAAATCACATCTGCGCTTGAACCTCCTTCTACTAAAATGCTTCTAAGTCACTCATAACATCTTAGATGTATCTGAAATTTTAACCACACAAACTAGACTAGTAAGCACAACTTTTTCAACAAATGATTTTAAAAAAGGATCATATATGAAGAAGTTATGAGCCGCCGAAGTTCATTGAAATGCAAAAATTTCTGGACTTTGAACTTGGAAGTGCTCCCAAACATTCAAAACAACTTGGATTGACATGAAACTTTTACCACAGTAACTAGACCTTTATGGGAACAAAACCCAACAAATTTTATTGAAAACAAACATTTGATGAAAAAAATACAATCCCCCAAAGTTGCAGCCATCACAATGTAGAGTGTTGAACCTAAATTAAACCCAAGAACTTTGAATGACTTTCACAAACTCAATACGTCTTGGATTGATCTGAAATTTTTTTCTATAGAAACTAGACTATTATGCGCAACGTTTCCAACAAGTTTTATTAAATTCATACATTGTATGCAAAAATTAGAGCGCTTCAAAGTGGACTGCCAGACTGTGTGAGGACACTTTTCGTCCCCTGCGGCGATGAGGGGTTAAATGAGTGCAGCATTCTAAAGTGATTTCAGTGTAAAATAGTCTTATGTAACACACACAACAATCTGTGGTTTAAGTATTTGTAGATCATCTCTATTGAACAGATTTAGTAATTTGTACGTTAAAAGGTCGAAATGTGGATGTGACTCCCAAGGATAGCACTAGTGGAAGGCCACGGAAATTATGTTCTGATCACTGGAGATGACTTCATCTTTGTTCTATTCCTGTGTAAGGATGACATGAGTCTAGAATGAATGCACAAAGTGAAGTGGGCGATACATATATAATTTGCACACCAGTATGATTTTACTTTCCACACGAAACCAATCCCAACCGGAAGAAATTAAATCAAATGATTGTGCCGAAGTTTTAAACCCATTCACGAGAGAATGATGTTCAAATTGAACAACACAATCATCTACCAAACGCTTGTCGTCAATAACAGAGTCAGTTTTTTCACAAAGAAATTGAAACGATCGCTGTCAGTGCAGCACGGAGAGTATGGTACAGACAGTCTGTAGTCTGCAAGATTTCTCACCTTCGCCGCTGTTCACAATTCTTGGTTCCAATTCAGGCTCAGTTCATGGACTCGCCATTTGTGCATCAAAATATGAAGACGTTGAACTTAAAACACTAAAAATTAAAATAGAGAATATAATAAATTCACGCATTCGTATTTTTCYTTTTTCTTGGTCCGTTCTTGATATTCATTAGGGTGTTCCTTTGTCCGCGTAAATCAAGGCGTGAAATCCGTCGTGATGCGAATGGAAGAACCCAAGCAATATATATTAAGCCTCACACACTCTTAGTCCACGTTTGTCTCCTCAGTCTTGATCTTCCCCTGTTTCACAAGTAGTATTAGTAAAGTTATCAATTTCTCAGAGTACACGAGAAAGAAACAGTGATTTGGTTCCCCTATCTTAGAGATGAGACTTCAATTAAACCCACAGTATATATTTGCTTTCACCAGTATCATGTCTACCGCCATTTCGTTAAATAGTGGTATTCCATACCCCAGTTTTCCATTCGTTTCCTTCTTTAGATCTAAATAAAGTGTAGGACTGGTATATAGACTTCAGAACGCATGGTCTAAATGTACAAGTGCCAAGTTTATGGAAGACCGTCATGTTAACGAAGTTTTGGTTTAAGGAAACAACAATTATAGCAAAATCCCAAATTTCCCTGAGTAATTCCCTTTTTACTATCACCATTCGATGTGAACTCAAGTTCACAGAATTGTTAAGAAGTTCACAAATCTTGGAGCCCAAAGTAGCAAGCAAAATCTCACCTTGAACAGGCTGGGCCATAGCTGTTCCCCATTTTCAAATCAGGCACAACGTTTGCACGAGCATCAGCATCATTATAAGGGAGGGGCTGATCGTGAGCACTTTCCCCAACTGTGCAAGAACTTGGAAGATATTAAACATGCCATCATTTTGCAGAGAGAAAGACGGAACAGCCAGATTTAGATGCTCCTCGTTTTCGAGTCTTCAATTGATCTTTCAAGTCCACTCGATAGAGAGCACTTACAGTCGACGAAAACGCCGAGCAGTAGTTACGCTAATAGCAATTCTAGGATTTGAGGAAGAATTGAAATTCAGAAAAGAGGAATCAGACCTGTTGTCTGTGTGTCTTGATTTGTTTCATCGATGAAGCGGTTCCAAAGTCGAAACACTAGCTCAGGAAACAGAGAGCAGTGGCTACAATTTGAAAGGCAACGCAGCGACACTTAATCCCACAAGCTGGCTACCATCGCGTCTATCAACTTACAATATAATACGAACCCTACCAGCTCGATCTGCGCACAATAAATCAAGGCGCGGCGTGTAGTTAGAATCAGTACGCAGATTACGTGTCGGAAGATGCACTCAGAGGAGTACTGTCGAAAGATGCAACCACTGCAGAGGACAACGTCATTGAGAAAACATTGAAGCTGAATTTAATTACGAAAATGTCACCGTACCAGTGTACCACAGTTAGCATGAATTCCGACGTCGCCGACAGCACCTTCACTAGCTTCCTCATAACTTTAGTACGTACGTCGGCCTCAATCTTCTCCTTCAATTCATTTGCTTCCCCGGCCCTTCCACGTACTGGTCAACTAGCTAGACTGTCTGTGCCTCATCGTTCTAGATCGATCATTCAGATGCTGACTTTCATTATCACGATCACTCTTTCCTAGTCTACAAATGCCCCAAATCTAACGAGAATTGTTGTTATAATGTCTATGCATGGCATTATGCCACACCCCATCACTGTAACCATTGTTTTTTCACGCAAAGAGGACCAAGGAGGCTGTCAAGAGTGAACGAAGCAGATTCGGAAGGTCTTGATGCTAGTCCTTTGCCTAAGCATTGCTCTTACTCCTTCTAACTCCTAAGAATGTGCACCCAATGCTCCTTGCAACAATACAAAACCTACTTCCACAGGGAGACCGGGAGGGTGTTACCGGGGAGGGTATTTAATTTCAATATGTAACTATACCCCCCAAAATTTTGTATTTCTAGGAAGTTTGGGGGGTATAGTTACGTACTGAAATCTTATATCCTCCCCGGTAACACCCTCCCGTTCTCCCAGTGTAATTCAATACCTCAATTGTATTTGTACATGTTGTGAGAGGGAGGTGGTTGTGACATTTCTTATTGTGGTTTAGGAAGGAAAACTTAATAGGTGGTATGGGGTGTTGAATTCAACTATCTTTCTTCCATGATGTGATTAATTGGTGGGTCAAAGATCCATGAATTGTCAATGAAATTTAGCTACATTTTTGTATGGAATGTTTGCGCTTAGTGGTCTCTTCTAATGCAAAATTTAATTAGCCATTGACCAGAATTTGCCATGAAATTTGAGTGCACAATCACTTACAGCTGATTTTTACTTTTTAGTTGCACTATTTCCTTACAATTAAGAATTTTAGTCAAACTCAAAAAATTGAGATAAAAAAGATCAGCACTGTGAGGGGACAGGCGTATGAGTGGACATTGCCTTCCTCGATTGCCACACCCACAAATTGTTGTCCAATTAATCCTACTTCCAACTTCTTTCTTCAATCCCCTACTTCCTTCACAGCAGTCAACAAAATAAAATATTGGCAACCCAACCTGCCTTTCAATTTTGGTTTTGAAAAAAAAAGCCTGTAATTTCTTCATTTGACATGAAAGATCTAATTTTGAAAACAAATGATTATAATTTTTTCTATTTTGCAAGGGTGTCCATTGCAATATTGATTTTTTGTAGTGTCACGGGCTCTTGGAAATGAGTCTCAAATACATTAGATCTTGGAGAAAAAAATCCCATTTTAAATCCATTTAAAAAAGTTTTACAGTGGATTTTGAGAAGTCATACATTGATTGGAATTATGCATGTTAATCCCTAAAGTCCCATTGGCCCCTGCGGAAGCCAAAACGCGACTTCGGGTAGCCTCGTATAGTCTCAATGTTCATTGTAATTTTTTGAAACTTTTTGAGAATCTAGAGAATCACATAAGCTTTCTAGAAAAATAATTTTTAATATAATTAGTACCCGGGAGCAAAAGCTATTGCACAATAAGCCAAAAATGGAGGTCGACGGGCTTGTTGGCGATCAGTACAAAACAAAATCACAAAAAGTGAAAATAAAATTTCAAAATTTTTTTTCCTAAAAAATTACATTTTTGTGTACATGCAAAGCTTTGATCCAATCTATTCGAACTAGTATTGAGAAAGTCATGAACAATCTTGTTTTGGGGGCAAAAATAACTTATAGGATTCATTTTTGAATGCAATTTTCACAATTTTCTAAAAATAATGTGTGAGAAGGATAAGTATGTTTGCTAGAACAATATCACCGTTTGGATTATTGTGTTTCAATTCATCTAAGAGCAATTTACAATTTAGTTATTTGTTCAATTTTAGACATACTTCTACTTAATAATTTTTTACAAAATGGAAATCAAGGTTTATTTTTTTGAGTTTTTTTGCCTAGACCTCCAACTCATTTTTACAACATAAAATTTTTTATATTCAAACTCTATAATGTAAAAACGTTTTAGAAATAGTAGTCAAAGTCATCTAAAATTGCAAGATAGTGTTCAAAATTTTTTTTCTCCCAAATTTGAATGCTAATATCTTCCAATTTGTGCGGTCAAGCTTCATGAAAATTTTACCACATGATCTCAAACAAGCACAGTACAAGATCTTATGGTTGGATTCTAAAAAAAAATGTATTTTTTGCTTTCTTGGATGAACACAAATGAAATGGCAGTTTTGAGTGGTTTCTGGCAGAAAAATGGCCTTGGGACTTTAGGAGTTAAGCCCTTAAAACTCATATTTTTTTGGTGACCAACTTTTTAGATTTGACATGTAAAATGAGGATTGAAAGTTTTCAAATCACTTTTGCAATTTCAACACCCTAATGATCAAACATTCTAATCTTTCAATCCATAAGTGATATTGTTGTGCTTTCTTTTCCTATGTAATCTCTAACATGTCTAATTTGAGTTCATACGATTACAATTAAAAAAAAATTGATAAAATTTATTAAAATGTTGTCTTTTTGTTCAATTTACAGCAAATTCCTAGGATCGGAGGTCAAAAAAGGCCTTGGGTATTCAAGGATTAAGGACTGAGGTCACACCACATCACTTTACCCTTCCAACATCTTCATGAATTAATGCAACCTTAGCAATTTCTTTTCATAAATATTACATATCTATAACTATTTTTTAACTTTTCTCTAACTTTTCCTGAACCTTTAAACGTCAAGGCGGATTTTTGGTGTCTAATAGATGACAGAGAATCTTTTAGTGTGGGATAGAAGTGCAACTATTCATCCCCAGAATCTTGTGTGGAAAGGGGAGATCTTCCGTAGTAGTTTGGCTTCCAATGAGTGCTTTCCGATTTTTTTTAAACCAATGGTATCAAAACAAATGATACCCATGGTCACCAATTTATCCTTTAAGGATCAACCCTTAAATGCCGCGCGGGTCACTGTGAAAATCATGAATTTTGTGGCCATGAGAATCATAGGCTTAAAATTTTTCAAAAGTAAGAATTGGAAGTCAAAGTATTGTAGAAGTTCTTCTCTTTTCACACAAGAGGATGAAAAGTTGCACTTCTGTGCTACACACAAAGATGCTCTCATTTATCGACCAGAAAATGGTCCCGGCATCCTTACAGGGTTAATGTCAAGCAAGCGCTCATCAACCCTTATTGCCTAAGGCCTAAACATGTCTACAAGCATCCTTGCTTTTCAAGTGCTATAATTCTAAATTTCAATGAAATATGAAAATCTCAATTGTACAATCTTGTAGTGTGCATGTTGTAGATGGTGTGAAACAAATTTGAGGTCATTTGACCGTATAGATTGAAAAATTATAACGGTTTACTGTTGAAAAAAGATGCTGAAATTTTCTTAAAAACATATTTGGAGGTGAATTTCAATTTCTAAACCTACTCAAATAAAGAAACATTGAACTACAAAGTGATTCAAAACCAAAAGATGAACACTTTGGTGGAAAAAAAATATCATTCAATTGACTCACTGTGTCTCCAAAATGGATTTGAAATGTCAAAAAACATTGAAAAAAGTAGCAAAAATTCACATTTGTGGTTGAACCTCCCTCTACTAAAATGATTTTCAGTCACTCATAATTTCTTGGATTGATATGAAATTAGTATGCGCAACTTTTCCAACAAAATTGATTGGAAACAGACACTTTATGAAGAAGATATAAGCCGCCGAAGTTCACTGTAGTCCAAAACTGTCGGGATTTTGAACTTCGAATTGCTCCCAAACATTCAAACAACTTGGATTGACATGAAATCTTTACCACAATAACTAGACTTTAATGAAAACATAACCCAACAAAGTTTATTGAAAAAAACATTGGATGACAAAGATACAAGCCCCAAAGTTGTAGCCATCAAAGTGCAGTTTGGTGACTCCAAATTGAACTTGTGAACTTTGAATGTCTTTCAAAAAATCAAAAAAACTTGGATTGATATGACAATTTTATCACACAAACTAGACTAGTATGTTCAACTTTTTCAACAACTTTTATTGAATTTGAACAATGGAAGCAAAAGTTAGAACACTTTGAATTTGACTATGTGAGGACACTTTTAGTCCCCTTAGGCAATGAAGGGTTAAGGAAGTTCCTTGTCAAGAAGATCCAAAGAGTACTTTGAGCAAATGAGAAGTCATTTCGACAAAACATCACCAACCCCAATGCAGTTCGGTCATCATCCAAAATTTGGACTTGGGGATGCATAAACCAAATACCTCCCATAGTCCCATTCTGATAGACTCTTTGTAAATCTGATAAGACATAACTTATCTGGAGAGCCCTCGAGGTCGATACAGACGTCTCATTCTGATAAGAGTTACAGTATACTTACAGAGCTCTTCAACGACATCAATTCCAACGCCACATCAAGATTGACAAACACGTCCATTTCAGACGTTTTTTCTTTTCTTCTTTTTTTTCTTTTGGAACAAATGGAAAACCATTGCATTAAAAGAAAGGTAACACAAGACAGCCAGGCCAAGGCCAGAGAAATGAGCACAGACAGAAAAACGAAAACACAAAAACAAAACCACAAAAACAAACTACCTAAAGGAGCATGGAAGGGTATTGATAGTGTTCCACACCACCTGCAATCCATCCCTATGTCGTTAAAACAGGTGAACGGAGCCAGATACAGTCAAAACATTTCAAAGCTCAGTCCAGCAGATTGAACAAGCCAACGGCATGTTGCAGGGGCAGATAGCCGATCTCCCACACACACACAAGTTGATTATTATTATTATTACAGAAAGAAAGTACAGGAGTTTGTTACAACTCCAGGGTATTCTAATCTCAAGTGTCCCAACGGTGTGTCCATCAACCTCGACCTCATGGTAATATATATAAGGTACTGGACTGCTACCAAATTCTCGCACAAGCTCTCACTTTCAAACTCCTATTAAGTTACGCACTCAATCAGTGGACAGATATGAATTTGAAGACTATCCCTCCCATAGTGCTGGCTGCTACTCTAGCTCTAAAACTTGTCAAAAAAAGAAAAAATGGAGCACTCCCTCCCAAGTCGGAAGGCGGCACTTACTTACTTACTTACAATAGTGTATGTTGGTTCGTTCTAGCCTTTCTATGGCCTATGTTACACTAACTTCGTCATGACTCTCACCTCTTCCCAAGCCCATGTTTCAATGGGTTCGCAGCAGCCACAGAATACATCGAACACGTTTTGATCAGAATCACAACTGGAAGCTTGATTTCCTTTGCAATCACGGCAGAGTTGAGAAACTCTGTCAACCGGAAGACGTTGGTTGCGGAAGTTGGAAAAAAACACGGAACCGGTTGTGGTCAAACTACCTGAGAATGTCGTCAAACTTGGGAGACGCGGATTCGAGGGAGAAGTTGCAGGTTCATAAGAAGAGCCCGATTCGTGAGTTCACAGTGCTGTGATCGATCGTCCGTGCACAAGAATTTGAAATAATCAACGTCTGGCATTGCTGAVACTCTGCATCGGAGTACACGCAACTGTCGCAAGTCGTCCTGGCTCTCCAACAAGTTTTCGATTGGGTACAGATTGAATTCTGTTGATACAATTTCAGCGGCGCATTCAGGGCGCTTGAAAACGGTTTTCACCACATGAACGATTGATGTCTCTGTAAGACCAGTAATAGGATCAAGGTTAGACACAGGATGGGAACATAAGCATTTMCCGATTCATAAGGTGGAAGAACATTTTTCTAGACGCACATTGTTSCAGTCAAATCCWTCATTCTCGTTCTGTYGAAGTATCATATGAAGTTCGCATTACTACCTTGCCATGAACAACGTAGCAAGGAGACAATAGGAGMTACATGAAGTCGAGCATGTGGTGAAATGCAAGTTCAAAATAGACAACCGTAGGCTAGTCGTATGAGAATGCAATTCAAATTCCAACTCTTAACGTAAAGGGTGCGATTTTACAAGGGGCAACACCAACAACAAAGTGGTTTATAGAACAATAAATACCTTCGTGAACTGGTCGTCGAAGTGGGCGACAGATTGCGTCCTGGCGACGCTGCGTTTTGTACACCTCTGGAGCGACTGTTTGAGCGTGTTGCAGAGAACCTCCTGMCAAATCAAAAATTGCAATTTTATCAGTCACACTTGAAAAAAAAGAATCCAAAGCTTCTTACAGCGCCAATTCTGTGGAGACTACCTCCGTAATGAAATTGGGTGGAGGATTGCAGAACAAAATCAGAAAATAAATGAGCACAACGGARATCAGTGATGGCGCGTACCACAAGATGCGGGTGACGCCGTCGYGAGCTTGAGTTTCGCAGCTTCGAACTTTTCTTCGCTAAGAGGCCAGGCGACGGTGAGAACATCTCGAGTGTAGCCTGGTACGCTGGCGATCTATACCCGTCTTCCAACACCGAGCTCCCCGGCGGATCACACGGCGCATTCCATGTGGAATTCTCTATCCACTGGCACTGCGAGCTTTCGCCTTTGGTAAGAAACCTCGGCAACGCGAGACAATTCGCGAATTCGGGCACATCTCGCGTCGGAGACGACGGCTCCACGTCGTGAACAGGAGACGGCATTTTGTAAGGGAGCCGCGTCGCGGGCTCAACTTCTTCCTCAGTATCTGATGGCACCAGCGCCGACGAYGAAACTTGAGCTTGGCAGTCGAAAAACTCTTCTTCTTGGAAAGAGTATCCATTGCGCGAAGGAGTGGTTTTCGGGCTTTTCGGGGGCTTGGCTGATTTCAGGTTCAATTTCTTTCGCAGCTTGACGATGGCGCCGTCCACTTGGTCTACTTCCTCGTGTCCTCGCACGGAGTCCTCGCTCTGCGATTCCGTGTACGAGTGCCTGGAAGTCGAGGTTGTGTGGTCGCCGTATGACCAGCGGTCGAAAGACTCCACSGAATGTGTGGGCTTGCGACTGCTACTGCTGGAAGACGACGAGCTTGGCGTTCCTGGACCGCAGAGTGTACTCGTCGGGGAACGAACACGGTGCGAGGAGGAGTCTTCACAGAAGCTGTAGTCCGCACATTGGTACTGCGGGGTTCCGAATTGCGAAAGCGCRCCTGAAAATGCTCTAGGACGGGGAGCTCGAGGCGTTGATAGCGATGGCGGCTCTTCGATTGAACGATGGGAGTGCTGTTTCGCAACAGAAGATGATAACGACGCGCTGAGAGAGCCGGCACGGACGGGAGGTGGAGAGGAGCTCCAGCTGTTGCGCTTCAWGGAAGGCGCAGACGCGAGTCGCGGCGGCAGTTGTAACGCAGGCGGCAGGTCGACGTTCGCTTTCTCYTCGAGCTTGGGCTTCCCGGGCGTCACCTCCCATTTGAACGGCACAGCCAATGTTCCCGCATCCGACAATGGCGACGTCACGACGAGCTTTGCATCCCCTGTTTCCGAAATACGTGCATGGCTGACCTTGCCCGAGGCTGGGGCTGCTTCCTCCCAYTTGAACGGCACGGGCACAATCGCCGTCGACGAAAACTCCCGCCGCGGACTCTCATTATCAGCGTCGTTCAGAGCCTCCCATAAAATGGACCCAGATGGGCGATGCTTGCGAACGCCATCAGTTCTCTCTTCCTCCTTCCGTGACTCTGGAATTGGGAATATGCCATCAGCACGAATCTCAAGTCCCACAATCTCACCACTCTTACACTTCCTGGCTTGTGCGACCTCAAAGTTCCGCCCCAGCTCCCCACTCACACAATTCCGACGCCTCAAATTCGTCGGAGATGCAGAAACGCTCGTACTACGCGATGTGTCCGAAACGTCCGCGGCTTCCAAACCACCATTCTCACCACTGGCGCTTGGTAATCGCTGTGCAAACGAGCGTGACTGACGATATCTCCTGGTGGGACTTCCTAACCCCGGCACCGCCCCGCCGCTGAAGTACGACGGCAGCGGACTGGGATTCGGCAACGGGCTGCCATAGCTGTATCCGTAAGATCTCGACGCAGCAGGAAGCGGCCCGCTCCGCGTGCTCAAACGATCAATTGGACCCGCACCTGCGCTGGATTCGTACAGACGAAACGGCGACATCATTTCTTCCGCCCGTTGCTGCGACTGCGAGCGCGGCAGCCACGGCGACTGCGGGCGACTGGAGTCCCACTCACTCGCGTGCGAGGACATGCTCCGGAGCTGGTAGTCACGACGACAAGGCGACACGGGAGGAATCCGAAGCACATCTTCCTCCGCCATTGTCACCTTCCTCGCTCATGAACACTTCAATCAAATTCCTCTAAATCTTATCAACGCCCACACACACTAACTTAATCTTCAACTTATCCCAATCAATCCTAATGCAATCAATCAAAACGAAGCACTGAAGAATCTCGTTCCTTCAATGCAACGCACAGGTCGTCGTTCCCGTGAAGCCAGTCACGCGCCTAGGATAGTACTCTACTCCACTAGGAGCTGCTGCACTCACTCCCTGCAGTACCACCTCGCTGGAGGCATGATAATGAGCACCCCCGAATCACTTCCTACGCGTTTTTTGAACAGACATTGAATGCCGCTGGGACCACTCGCACAGTACACCTCCCAGAACCGGCAGCAGCAGAAACCTCCAGTACTCCAGTTCCCCCAGTCCTGGTCTGGTACTCCGGTCTGGTCTCGCCTGCTTGGCTGGCTGGCTGGCTCTCTGTCTGGCAAGATGTCAGAAACCCTGCGAAAAATGGCCTCCACTCATAATGGAAATACCGAACGACCACTTGACTCACCAACTCGGTTGGTTCGAACTCTGAACCTCCACAGCTCACACTCTCCAGCCTCGTCAGGACCCTGTCGACGACGATCGTACTGTACGTGCAGAAGCTTCAAGCTTCGCACTCTCTCTCCCTCTCTCTCTCTATCTCTCTCTCCAGGAGCTTCAAAGCGAACTTAACTTAAGCTTAGTTTGCACTCACAAGCTGTCAACGGACGGTGCTTCAAAGATTGCACTCGCAAGCTGGCAAGAAGCTCTTCAAAGTTGGCACTCATGCAGAAGCTGCCGATCATGGAGCACACTTGAAAGCTCCTACTCATCAAGAGCTGATCACTACAGTTACGTTCTTAAGCACAGCGTCGAAGCTGGGTAACTTCTACAGTAGGAGCTGCTAAAATTCTTCCCTCCTAGGCTCCTACATAAGCTTAGGAACAGCCCATGACTTCTTTTAGGCCCTGTTTTAGGCTAAGGTAAGTGTAGAATTAGGACGAGTCAAATTTAGTGGTGGAATTTCGCTGACAGCAAAAAATTAAGGGGAAAATATTTTATATTCATTTTAAAATTGTATTTAAAATTCTGTCTGTCCCGAAAATAAACTCCGTAATAAATTGTGGACCAAACATGGATGGTAATCATTGGAAATTAGATGAAAATCATTCCAAAAAATGAATGAATAAAGTACATACATGTATGTAGATGGAAAATGAATTCTATGAAAAATTGGTGATAAGAGAGGATGGTTTTTTGTTGTTAGTATACAAGGAAAATTTAGTGCATTTAGAGCATCATTAGTGTTGGCCCAATAAAAGACCACTACAATAGCACATAGCAGCATGGTCTTGTAGATGCTTTTGTACCTAGGCATATCTTGACCGCGACAATCCAACCGTTCTCACGTTACTCAGAACTCTAAAGCAATTGTTCACGTTGCTAGTGCTAGAGACGAAGTTGAAAGATTGGTTGGAGGAGCTAAATGTTAGGTGGTCAACATTATGATTCCATTTGAACATAGTTGTTGGCTTGCTTGTCGTGCTCTAGATAGAAGGAAAAAAAATACCGTACTAGAATCAAAATCTAGCGTGCCCTTGAAAGTGATGAGTATGATAGAAGTTGCATTGGTGCACATTTTTTTGGTTTGCCATTATTTCTTGTTGTTACTATATCAAAATGCAATTTCTATTGAGGATGCTCTTAGAGGTTTAGGATTTAGTATTTAGAATATAGGCTTTTCAAGAGGAAGGCAGAACTATCAAAACCACTCATTTAATCCTTGAAGGACTACAATGCAATAAAATAGCATTTGGATGATTTCAAACAATTCATAGAGGAGGATGTTCTATTTGTGATTCTTCATTCATTTTCAAAGACTTATTTGCATGTATTTGCACCGGATTTGGATAGAAATATCCTCACATAAGAATTATTGAACTATGTACACAAATGATGATTTAGAAACAAGCAAAAAATGCTTTTCAATGCACTTTTGTAATTTCATGTAGATTAGTAGTTTAGCTCCAAAAAATGATCTTGAACTAGAGACCAACTAATGAATTAAAGGTAATTAAACCCAAAAGGCCCAAGGCACATTTTAGGTAGAAATTGTGACGAATTGCAAATTTTGGTATTAATGAAAAAATGAAAAAAAACATTTTTCAAAATTCAATAGGACAAATTTGTATTAGACCTATGAAAATGTGTAGAAAAAGTTTGACCGCACAAATTGATAGATTGTAATGTTTGAAGTTAGAAAAAAAGTTTTTTCTTGACCTTGCCTAACATGGCCATAATATTTTAACTTCTCCTAGAGTGATTTTGCCACTATACATGTGTTTTTTTTACATTTGCATCCTATTTTAAATAAGTTATACTTGCCAAATTTCAAATTTATTAAAGGAGCTTGGCACATACTACCAAAATGCCCAAAAAAATTCAAGGATAAATAACTTTTGATCTAGATTTTCAATCGGAAAAAAAATAGATTCCCACTAAGAGGGTTCATGTTCACACCTTGTGTCAAAATTTTAAGAATATCTGACAAAAATTGATTGTCTAAAAATGTATTTGAAAAATCTTATGTACATTGAGCAGACACTTAATTTCTTAGGGATTACTTCTAGTTAAAAATTCTAAAATCTTCCTAAAATTCTAAAATCTTGCTTAATATTTTATGTAATTTGAATTTTAGACATATAACCACAATCTACTTATTTTCTAATTGTATAATGAGATTAATACTTTGTTTACATTGTGAATGACTTGTGGATATCTTTATATACAGAATAATCAAAATTACCTTAGTGAGAAAATTTCCATCACAATTAACTCCAAATACAATCAAAGAAGTCTAAAATGATTGGATGAAAAATAACATGGTGAGTGACCATGATCACATCCATTGACCATCTTGAAGAGGTAACTCCCATGTATGTTTTGAAAACACGTGTATTAACCACATATTTGTTTGAGGGCTATATACCTAGTAATTAAGATTTTAAATGACCTTTTACAAGAATTTTTTTTTATTGGTCTTAATTTTAAGCACCCTCCAAGTAATTGAAAATCTAGCTTAATTTTTGACACGCTATAGTACTCATAGACTCTAGGAGTTTAGTTTAGTTTCATAAAAAAGGATTTTAGGATGAATGTTTGGCCTGAAAACGTGCACCTTACATAAAAATTAGGATCAAACTCAAAAGCAACATGAAACATTAAATAATTAATTAACCATTGAACACTTACCTTTTGAAGACTTAAACAACTAGAATTAGGTCACTTTGTTAATTGAAGTGTATTTTCTATTATTAAAATATCTAAATGATGAAGTTGCACTTGAAGTGATCATTTGAAGAATCAATTTGGCCATCTTTCTCTGCCATTAGACTTACATAACAAGCTATTGTGTTCTAAAAAAAACCAAAGCATAGGTGGTTGGGTGCTTGGACAAAAAAACAATTGGCCAATGAAAGTGTAGCACATGAATGGATAAGCCCGCCTTTTAGATAGTGTTTTGACTGTTGAAATGCACATCTTTGATACAATTTTCACTCTTTCATTAAATTCTTTTTTTTCACATTATGTCTTTTGGACTTTCCTTTTGATCAATCGTTTCTTATTGTTGGAATTTCCATTACATTATTATCTTATTGATAGATTTTTTATTTTACACTCAGTAAAATATTTAAAATGAAGATGTCAATGTTAAAGTCATAGAAATTTGTAATTATGAACTCCAAGGTTATAAACACTTCATTTCATAACAAATTTTCTACAATGTTTCATAGTACTCGAAGGCATAAACTTCACAACAATGATATGTGAGTCTATTCTTGATTTGAAAGGTTGTGAGAGAGTAGTCATGACATTGGACATTGGTAAATTACTTTATTTTTATTTTTGGAGATTTAACCATAATTCTATTTAACTTGAACATCACCCTCGCTCATAAACTTTGCAATAATTATGTGTGAGTTTGTTCTTGATATAAAAGGTTGCAACATTGATGAATCTCTTTACTTGCCATTTTATTTTTATTATTGAAAATAGGACCAAAAATCTATCCAACTCAAAAATCACTCTCATATCAAAAAATGATGAATCATTTTATTTTGTTTTTGAATTTTAACCATAATTCTATTAAACTCTGAATGCACACATCCTCAAAAACCTCATTTTTGAAAATGCATAAGCCCGTTCACATACACTATGATCTTCCAATTCCACCATTGAATGATTATTTAATTTTGACAAAATCCCTCCACTCCAATTGGAAACACAATTTTATAGTTAAAATATCTACTTGAATCCATTTATTTTGTTGATATCAATCATGATAGAAAAGTGCTTGAAATCTAGCGCATTTTGCTACAATATCCAAAGCCTTAAATGGTTAAAAGCATGTTATTTTTCATTTATCTATTATATGGACCACGTAATTGTACTCATCCATCTAAAATTAATATTTTTCTTCTCTAATTYTGTTCACACAAATTTATATTAATTTTTTTTAACCGATATATTTTCCAATATCCTATTTAACATATAATAATGTTCAAAAATGAAATTTAGACTAAAATAGGTCCAAATCATTTGTAAATTTTTCCTTCGATAAATAAAATGCACCATATAGTTTAAATCACATGGCTTTCTACTTTTTGCAAAGTAAACTCTCAGAGTTGACCATGTTGACAAAGAATGATCAACCTTAGATGTAAGGAGACAAGCAATACGGCGCCTTCAAGCAATTGAAGGAACATATATCAATGACTCCAATATTGAAGAGGCCAATTACTAGTAGGTCATATCAATTGTACACGGATTAGAGTTCACTAGGAATTAGCGTAGCATTAACCCAAATGGACAACAATGACAAAGAGTTTATAGTAGCTTATGCTAGTCACTCTCAGAACAATGCACACGCAATATAGTTCATATGAGGGAGAGTGTTTAGCAACAAGTTTGGATTATTGTTTCTCTTTGTTGCTTTCCATATGAAAACAATTTTTATTAATTACAAACCACTAACTATTGAACTAATGAAGTGGTAGTGGAGTTCGACAAGCTCATAGGGAAGCTTGCACAAGGGAAGCTTGCACAATAGACTGTAATGCTAATAGAGTATGACTTTAAAGTTGTATACCACAAGGATTTGGTTAATATGGATATTGACATTTCAAGCTTGAATCTAAGTCTTAGGCATTAGATTTTATAGGGGCTTGATGGCATGTAGAAGAGAGAAAAGATTTATTAGGAAGTTGGCATTGTACAACCTACTTGAGTATTATGGCAATGACTACATACATTATTGAGGAAGCCGTCATGGTCTTGATGAATGTGGATGTTATTGAGAATTTTAAGGACATCCAAAATATTTTGATGATGTAAAGGTTATGAATTACTTAACCCCAAAGTGACATTCAATTTTTGGGGTTCAAAAACATCATTGCTTTTGAAGCTTTATGGATTCAAATGTCTTCAAGTTATACAAATCTCAAACGTACAATCTTGTAGTGTATATGTTGTAGATGACATGTACAAAATTTGAAGTCATTTGGCCACATAGATTGCAAGATCATAATGTTTTAGTGTTGAAAATGGATGCTGAAATTTTCTCCAAAACATATTTGGAGCTGAAATCCCAAGAATGTGAGCTTATATTACAAAAGAAAGGGGTGTTTTAAGTATAGTCCTAGAGATAAGATTATAAGTAATGACCTATAAGGAGTCTTTTAAGTAAGAATTTACTAAAATCACATGTCTTTTAAGTAAAAAATTTACTTAAAAGACTCCTTATAGGTCATTACTTAAAATCTTATCTCTAGGACTATACTTAAAACACCCTATTCTCTTGTAGTGTTGTGAGCATTGAGCCTATATTACAGGTACCTAAAATATAGATACCACACACTATAGAAGGTGTATATATCATAAACACCTATAATATGGATATTTGTAACATATATATCCAATAATCATAGACAGTTTCTATAGTATATACACCTATTATATAAAGGGTGTAGCTTTCTAGACTCATGGGCTCACACTTCTATGCTCACATAATAGCAACCCTCAATTGTGGACCTACTTCTACTCAACAATTTTTTAATGATTGAATATCAAGTGTGTTTTTCTTAAATTTTTTTCCTTTAATCCTCAACTTGAATCTTCAACATACAAAATTCTAATTTCAAGCTTAGTAGAGCAAAAACTTTTGATTAGAAAGCTTCAAAGCCAAAAAAATTACTCATAGAATGTGTAAATAAGCTTGTTTTTTTCACTTTAAACGCATATATCTTACAATCAATGTGGTCAAAGTTTGTGAAAAAAATTTATACACATTTATATACTAATCTAGTGCAAGATCCTACGATTAGATATGCAAAAAAATTGAAAATTCTGAAAGCTTTGCACCTTGCAATAGAAATGGCAGTTTCAGATGGTTTTTGAGACTTTAGGGGTTAATTCATTTTTTCTTCTCCTCTTTTTGTTTTTGAACACATGGACAATTTCCATTGCAAGGGGAAACAGTATTTTATTGAATGTTTGAATAAACTTCATAAGGGTAACTTTAAATGCCAGTTGATTGTACAGACAAATACAATTAACGTTCAAATGCTTATCTTGGCTTCGAAAAAGGCAGGGAGGAAATACCGGTACTGTATTAACTTATGCACTGCAGTATGCCTTATTAATTATACAACTTTCGAAGTCTTGAAATGCTAAAAGGGAAGCTCTTTTCCGACAAATCTGCACTGCTCCTAGAAACTACAGTACAGTAGATGTGTTCAAAAAGCTTGAAGCATCCAAAACAAGCATAAAGATTTATTGGTATTCGAAACCAAGGATCGGATAAAAACGTCAGTTAGTTCAAAGTTAGCTGGTGGAATTGAGAAAAAATCTGGCTGCAATAGAAACATCGGAAAAAAAATAGTGGAAAAATCTGTAAAATTTCTATATTCCAAACAAAAAAATAAAAAAAATAACCATACACTATGCTTGAAAAAATAGTTGAATTTGGAAATTGAAGGAAATTAGCCAGTAAAATTGAAAAAGTTTCTCCAACATTATTCCAAACAAGCACACGTGCCATTGTACTTTCATCTTTGCAATGAAATTCCGGTTCATTTGTGTCAAAATAAACAAATGAACAGAACTAAATGTAAAAAATAAAAAATAAAAAACCTTGGTGCTTGCTCATAGATAGGATGACAAGTTTAGGTGGAACAAGGTTGGGTCTCCTCCTTGCTCCTTTGCATAACTTAGAGCATCCCCATTGCTCATCCGGCCAATAAGGACGGGACGGCCTCATGTGGCGTGTTCAGTAAGTGAGTTGAGCCTCACTTTTTGGCAAGTACCCCACCGCCTCAAGACACGGGAACCAAGTCCACATGGCCACAAGAGCACCACCTCATCCGCATGAAGAACAGAGAAGCATTAATGTCTCTAAAGTATTTCGAAATATGTGAAAAAGGACAAAATGAACCCATATTGAGCTCTTGGCAGTGGCTCGGTATGGGTTGATTTCGTCCTTTTCTCATATTTCGAGATATTTGCGGTGGAGGGCTTACCAAAAAGGAAGGCCCAATTCACTTACTGAACACGCCAAGTGAGGCCAACCCGTCCTTGTTGGTCAGGTGTGCAGTGGGGATGCTCCAAGACTTTCCATTTAGCCAACCCCTCCCTATATTTGGTTGTGGCCAACAAACTTTCTGGCTTTGCCATGTGTGCCGTGGGTGGAGTGGGGAATTGGGCCATGCCCGGCCAATCCCCGGGGTTGAGCCTTTGGCGGTGTGCCATGCGGATGCTCTTAGTTTTTTTTCCTTCGGTTTTGATTTTTTTTTGCTATGTTCTCTTCATATGTCCAACCTTTGACTTGGCTGTTTTTGTTCTAGTTTTTACTGCAATGGTTCTCCATTTGTTATTAAAATTTATAAAAAATGAAAAATGAAAAAGCGCATTCCGTCAGTAAAGATTAATTGGTATCCCCTCCTCCTCCTCCCAGGCCTCCAATTAATTGTGTGGAAGACCTCCTCCAGGCTTTGATAAATGATATCCCTTAATAGCCCGCATTGATTACTTAAGCACCGGTAGATGGAAAGGGGCCCGCCTGTCCGTCTGTCTCCGTCGTTGAATGTTCATCATCAGTCATCACTCCCACGGCAGTCACTGAAGAGAATGTTACGGTATGGAATGGTTAGTTTGGATTCATATGGCCGCCCGGGGGTCTCGAAATGCTGGATTCAAGTGCTGGAAAAAGGTCGGGTCAGGACTTCAGGTACKGGAGGCCGGCCTGGCTGCCGTGAATCTCCGTCAAACACCTCCGTCCGTCCGTCCGTCTGTCGCAGGCTACGCCAGGCGAAATCAATTGCTACCGTACCATACCAAACAGACCTTGAAATACTTTGCCGATCCTGTGTACTTCCCGTCTGACTCTCGTCCAGGACCGACGAATTAGTAAGGATGGCAGGTGGAAGAACGAAGGACGAAGGACGAAGAATGGAGGATGGACAACGAAGAACGAAGAAGAACTTGGAAGGGGGCTACCGGACGTGAAGGTGGTCTGGATCGGCACTCAGGTGTCGAGGAAACTGATATTTTCCATGTCAGATTTATCACGGGCCACGTTGTCTCGTACCATTCACAAGGTGACATGTGGCGTTTTCATTTTCATTTACAAAAATGATTTATTTAGGGTGAACCTAACCTGACCTTCATGGAGGATAAACTCCAAATTGACTGCACCATGCTTTGTATACACAAACCGCCATCATCACTTGGTATACATCTCCAAAATCAACATGTTTGTATGTGGATGAAATAATGTGGACAAATGATGTGGAGAATTTCTAGAGTACTAAGAATAACTTGGACCCTTCCTAACTTTGGCATATGGGATCTGAATGTTGTGTTCTTTGATGCATTGGAACATTTTTTTCTTCTTGAAACACATGGACAATGTCAATTGATACGGGAAAAAATTACACATAACCAATCCCCGGCATAGACTTTTTAATTTTTTTTTCAAAAATCTAATGGAAAATCCTTTTGATTGCCAAGGGAAAATATGAAAATTTGAACAGTCTATTAATATTTTATATCTTAAGTTACGATGTTTGTTTTGTTTTGTTACGTTGAGATCTTCTAAATCGTGTGTCCCTTGTTTGCATTCTTGGTACCTATGGAAAGCTCTTGACGAGGAGGGATGAACGGGCTTTGTTTTGTGGGGTTTTGAGAAAGTTAGAGATTTTTGAGTTGTTTTTTTGGTTTTAAAAATAAAGAAAAAAAACTTTTGCTTCCATTTTGACTGTGGCGACCCCATAGGGCACACAAGTAGTATATAAGTTAGATATAGTAGTAAAAAAGTGGCACTTTGAGGACCCACCTTAGTGATGAATTTCATCCATTGTAAATTAATCCATACCTTAAGTTAGACTAGTGTGCCCTGTGGCGTTGCCACATGCAAAATTAAAGTAAAAGTAATTTTTTTAATTTTTGGATGCATTAATAACTTCAAAATTCAATCACTTTTAGCCTGTCGGTCGAAACGCCACGAAACCAAGCCGGTGCACCTCTCCTCGCCGAGAGTTTTCCGACGGTACCAAGCACGCCTCCGAGGGACGCATGGTTCGGGAGATCTCAATGTAACAAACAAACAAACAAAAACAAAACAAAACAAAACAAAATAAAACAAAACAAAACAAACAAAACAAACAAACAACCTGATTTAAAGGATAGATTGTTTCTTTTGTTTTGTTTGTTTGTTACGTTGAGATCTCCCGGACCGTGCATCCCCGGTCGCGTGCTTGATACCGTCAAAAAGCTCTTAGCAAGGAGAGGTGCACGGACTTTGTTTTGTGGTGTTTGGATCTACGGCATGAAAGTTATCGAATTTTGAAGTTTTTATGGATTAAAAATATAGAAAATTACTTTTTTTTTTTTTTTTTGTGGGGTGGGGGGTGGGGGTGGCAGGGGCATAGGGCATACTAGTAGTAATAATGTATTAAAACGGCAGAGTTTCCAACGGCCAATGATGGAAGATCGAATGGCTTACCTCCTTTTACTTCTATTCCTGAGTAAGTTAATGAAAGTCTTACATGCAATTTCTACCGTTGGCACTCAGTCATCTTCAGTCGGTCGGTTCTGAGTGAGTTGCAGTCACTGCACTGCATGCAGTGCATGGTACAGTTGGTCAACCACTTGACATACTTGCACATTGATAATTTTTGAAAAATATGTACTCTAGTAACACCAAATCCAACCCTTAGATAGAACAACAACTTGATATAGAATCTCCACAAATTAAAAGAACTTTCATCCAAGCAGTTAGGAGGATGAAACTTTAGTTTCCATGTATTCGTTGTCCAGAAAATGGACATCGGAGCGCTACAGGGTTAAAGAAATTTTGGACAAAATGTTCATAAGGTGTGTTTGTAAAGCGCCCTTCCGAGTACTGATTTGCGTGTCCAAAGGTTTGCATACCTCAGAAGAAATTTCAGTCAGTCATGCTTGACAAAAAAAGAATTTGCGTCTAACCCAATTTGATTCATCTTCTGGGGACTCTTCTTGAAATAGTTTCTGAAATTTTGAAGTTGATATTTGGGGTGCTTCAAAATTGACTTCACCTTAAAAAGCTCATTATAGGTACATTTGAAGCATGCAATATATTTCTTTGTGTTAACCCTAGAGTGTCTTGATTCATTTTCAGAATTGACGATTTGAGAAAAATCATTATAAAGTGCTATTTGGAAGCATAATTTGGAATTGATATACAAATAAAGGTTGTAGACTAAGAGTTGTAGATTCCATCCGTATGGTTAGATTCACCAATGTTATCACCAATATTTTTTTTATAAATTTTGAAAGGAAAATTTCAAAATTCCTTCAAAATTCGAACAAGCAAACTATTACCATTCTTGGAGTAGAATTTGTTGAAATGGATTTGAAATGAGGTTCTCTTGACATCGTGAATTTTTGAAATTTTTGTGTTCTTAAAATCTATGACCTCATTTTGGCAAATCCGGTTTTGAATTAAATTCAATGCAATTTTGGCGTGGTCAACCACTTGACATACTTGCACATTGATAATTTTAGATAAATATGTGCTCTAGAAACACCAAATCTAACCCTTAGATAGAACAACAACTTGATCTAGTATCTCTACAAATTAGAAAACTTTCATCCAAGCAGTTAGGAGGATGAAACTGCAGTTTCAATCTGTTCATCATCTAGTTTCTGGATGTCGGCGCGCTCCAAGATTAACCTCTAAAGGAGGACAAATTGGAAATGAAGTAGGTACCTATGGTCTTGATTTTTGTCCTGATTTTTTGAATTTTTTTTGGAAGTTGAAAAAGATGTCACTTTTGTGGGAATATATTTTTTCTCCCAATTGGAGCTTAGAAACAAAAGTTATGTCCAAATAAGCTCAAAACAAGGAAGACCCTCCAGCAAAAAAAAGGAATTTTGAATTTTTTCTTAAAAATTATATTTTTTTCTCATAGATTATATTTTGTCTACATGGAAAGCTTTGATTCATTTCATTTGGATTCGTTATGAGAAAGTTATGGACAATCTTGGTTTTCAGGCAATTAGAGCATCTTCTTGAAAAAATAACTTGTAGGTTTCATTCCAAGATGCAAATTTTACAATTCTTCAAAAGAAAAGTTCCACGTGGTTTAGTTTTCTTGCTAGAACAACCTCACCCTTGGGATTAGTGCATTTTATTCCATCTTTGAAGATATTAAAAATTTAGATTTTCCTTCTATCTTGTACCTACTTCTATTTAACAATTTCTTTTAAGAATGAAAATTGTGTCTTTTTTCAATCCATTTTTCCCCTAGACTTTCAACTCGATTTCCTATCATATAAATTTATAGCTCAAAACTTCGTAGTGAAAAAAATTTAAGTTAAAAAGGTTCAAAGTCAAATATCCTAGTCCTGCAATGTGCAAAAAAACTTGTTTTATTTACTTTAAACGCAAATATCTTGTAATCTGTGTGGTCAAAAGAAATTTAAATTTATTCCTCGCATTTTCATGCTAGTGAAGTGTAAGATCTTATGATTAGATGTATAAAATAATCATTTACAAAAAAATTTACTCTTTGCAATAGAAATAGCAATTTTGAGTGATTTTGGCTAAAAATAGGCCTAAGTTCTTTAGGGGTGAATGGATTTTTTCAAAGCATGAATAGTTTTAATACACACTACCTTAGACATCAATTGATACATTGAAGGTACAAAAGTATCCAAGGAGGGGGGGCCAACTCTTTTCAAGATTGTTTCTCACACCAAAGAATAAATTTGACCTACAATAAAACAATATGATCAACCTCTAAAGTATCAATGGGTTTTTTTTCTAAAATTGTCAAAAATTGTACGGAAGACAATTCAAGGATATTTTGAGGGGATTGTAAGTAACAAGTTCAAAATATAGATATTCTATGATATGATTTCAAATATACAAAAATCTTCTCTCATGATTATTGAAGCCCTAGTTTCCTAAATCATTTTTTGGTCAACCCATAATGATACCATGAGTTTGCACTCTCTTAACTTCTAAGACTACCATTGATAAATGCCTTCTTGACTTCCAAAAATGCCTATCAAAAACTTAGACAATTCAATATCAAAATMGATATTCAAATGATAATTCCAACAATTTTAAGTGTAATTATCTTACCCACCATTTTTTTAAATTCTAATTGGTCATCTTCCATTTGAAATCAAGGATCAATTCTAGCTCTATGTACCTTAGATTATTGATCTTCCAAATACAATTGCAACCTATTCAAGAATTGAATATGCGGTGGATTCGTGTTGAATTGTGACACTTAGAAAAACATTGGAATATATATCTTTAAATATTTTCCAATAGTGAATGGATGCTGTTTCCATAATTAATCTCGAAAGGGTGTTAAAGTAACACAGTATTGCCACAATTGATTGAATGTTTGTACATTTGGATTTGTAGGTGATGGTGAATGCATAATTAAAGTATTTTATGAATATAAATAGCTTCACCACTCCAAGCAAGGGCACAAGCTACTTGGCCTTTGGAAAAGTGAAAATAAAGTTCAACCTATCCATTTGCATTTATTTTGACCACCAAACTCACCAACTTACCATAGTCACAATCTTCCACGTAACGAAGGTGTGTACCCCCAAATCTACCATCATTTACTTGTGTGTTCAGTTTTGATTATTAGATTGGAAAATTATTAGTTTCTATTATCATATTCTCTTTGACACTTGAAAGCACGTTCCAACGCTCTAAAAAAAGTGACATTTGGATACCGTTTGCAAAAGTTATGACTAAATAAAGTTTGGTTGTAAAACAATTTCTTCCACATAGATTCGTAACTAATTTTGGAGATGTAAACAAAGTGTAGATGGCATTCCAAGGTCAAGGATGCATGTGAAGGGGCCCACCACCTTGATCACTAAGACAATATTATTAAATCAACTAGTGATTAAATTGTTTTTCTAGTGTAATTCTGCCCTCTTGTATATGTTGTGTATATTTTTGCTTTAAATATATAGTTTGAGTATATAAGGACAAACTTGAGATGAGAGTAATAATAGTACGCTTCACCTTACATTCAATAAGGTAATTGCACCTAACTCAATTGTCCAAAATAGGAGTGGTTGCATCATGCCATTGACACCAACACCAACTATGATTTCTACTTCTAAAGTTCATCATAGGATAACACCAATTATTGGTAGTAAAAGATCACACACATATGATTGGATTAAAACCTCTAAATCATAATTGAAATGCCAATTTGTTCCAATTGATGGGGTGCCTTGAAATTTCCCCAATAAATAACTATAGAATGGATATGAGTTGATCCTTAAATGAATCACATTAACCATTGAGTGAATTGAAAAACAATTTGTTTATTTGTTTATTGCAAGAGACAATCATTGTCTTTCATTTCCACCTATTTCTTTACAAGTTGCAAGTCGACAGATTTTGGGAGACTTATGGCCACAAATAGGTGCTTATGCCTCAAGTCTTTGAAAATTTATTTGTAATTCAAAATTACTTGGAAATATATGAACCCGCTTGTGCTTGGTTCCACATCCATTTTTATTTCTTTGAAAATGATCTAAAAATTATTTTTGCCCATGGAAACCTATAAAGAAAAGGTGGATCAGCCTTTAATCCCTCACCGCCCAAGGCGCAAATGTGTCTACAAGCATCCTTACTTTTCAAGCCTTACAAGTTTATACGTCATTAAGTTATGAAAATCCCAAACATACAATCTTGTAGTGTAAATGATGTGTATGACGTGGATAAAATTTGGAGTCATTTGACCGTATAGATTAAAAGATGATAATGTTTTAGTATTGATAAAAAAAGCTGAAATTTTCCTAAAAACACATTTGGAGCTGAAGTTCGATTTCTAAACCTACTCAAATGAAAAAACTTTGAACTAAAAAGTTCTTTGAAATCAACAAACTAACACATTAGTAGAAAAAAATTCATTAAATTGACTTATTGTATTTGCAAAATGACTTTGAAATATAAAAAAATAGCAAAAAAGGGTGCAAAAATACACATGATCTATGACTGTAACTCCTTCTACTAAAATGCTTCTCAGTCACTCATAACTATTGGGATTGATATGAAATTTTAGCCAGACAAACTAGACTAGAATGCGCAATTTTTTCAAATTTTTTATATTAGAAATGGACATTATATGAAGAAGATATAAGCCAACGGAGTTCATTGTAATCTAAAAATGTCTAGATTTTGAACTTGGAGTTGCTCTCAAACATTCATCTCAACTTGGATTGACATGAAAATTTGATCACAATAACTGTACTTATAGAGGAACATAACCCAACAAATTTTATTGAAAACAAACATTGGATGAAGGAGATACAAGCCGCCGAAAGTTGTAGTCATGAGCTGCAATGTGGTGAACTCAAATTGAACCTATGGACTTTGATTGGCTTCCAAAGCATCTGTATGTCTTGGATTGATCTAAAAATTTTAACACACAAACTAGACTAGAATGTGCAATTTTTCCAACAAGTTTTATTGAATTTGGAGATCAGGTGCAAAAGTTACAACACTTTGAATTTCATTGCCAGACTGTGAGGACACTTTTAGTCCCCTAGGGTAGTGAGGGGTTAAATGATCGCTTTTACATCATATGACCATAATTGGATGTTCTCCCCAAACATTGATTGCCAACAACCCTTTTTTTTGGCACCATGGTGTTAGATTGTACCATTTCAAAATAAATTTTTACTTCTCACTAGATAAAAGTAATCTTTTTTTGCAATTTTTTTTTCTTTTCTAATAATAATATGGATGAAACTACCAAATTTGGATGAAAAAGTGTATGAATTTGATTGTAAAGTGTTTTTTTTGTCCAAAAGATGGATGTACAAAGAAACAAAATGCTTTACCAAATTTTATTTTGTTTTATTTTATTTTGACACACACAAGCTGAAAGGCAATCTACAACAATTTTCTAGTCAAGTGTAAAGGGATTTCATAACCGAGGATCAAACCGCCAACCTCTCCGTTCGGTTTGGTTACCTTACACCATCACCCTGGTAGTTTAGAATCATTTCGGACCGTGCTTCAACAAATTTTGAGTGATCCCCATCCTGGCACATTCTTAACCTTTGCAGAGCAAGGACGCTTTTTGTCCTTTGGATGACAAAAAACTCATTTGGTGAGTTGATACTCGCCAATTTTCATCCGTTCTTTTTCTAAAAGTGACTACACATATGTCAATCATCATGGAAATTCAAATTTAGTGTCTTTACTTGCTTCCATAGTTCTAGGTAGCCCTAATTCTACGAAGATAGTAAAGATTTTCACATGAAAATGTTTTGTGCCACGTTGCCCTTCTTGCAATTTTTGAATGGGTAGCATTAGGTAGTGGTCTATACAATTTTTCCAAAGCTAAACATGTACATGAATAGTGTTTTTTCCCTAAGTCAAGCACTACATATTGCACCCAGCCTTTCCCCACGGTGATAGGTCTGTCCTTTAAGGGTTAAAAAACAGAAAAAAAGGGTCTCGTTGAATAGATATGAGTGTTGGCAGTTGAGAAACATGCCCCCCAAAATGCACAACTATTGGAACATATTTTATTATTCAAACTTCAACCAAATAATCAGCTTGTCTTGTTTCTACCATACAGTTCAGTACCCCCTTGCTCAAGTTGGTAATAACAAAAACAAACAAGCAATAATTGAAGTAAACAACCTGAAGCAGCAGGTGGTTTCATCAATGGACATGCCCATCATGCGAACACTGAATTTTTATTTATTTTCCACACATGAATGATAAAATTTCCAAATATTGAATTTATATTTGCAATCAGAGGCTCCAAATTAAATAGGGGAGGTGTAAGACACAAATCAATCAAGCATAAAATAAGTTTTTATTTTTTATTTTTTTATCTACACCCCTACAATGACTTGGTGGGGGTGGGGGTGGGGGTGGGGGTGGGGGTGGGGACAAGCGAGGCGCTCGTTCACCATGACCATATTGAATGTGTGCATGAGCATGTGTATAAAAATTAAAACTAAAAGGTGAAGTGGAAGTGCTTAACCCCTAAAGGATCAAGTGTCCATTCAAATAAACATAAGAATTCTTGGGTTGGATGTTCATGAAATTTGGACACAATGTACAACCATGTAAGGTAAATCAGCCTGTTGTGTTCAGAATTAGGAGCGTGCTCTCACGATGTTGCTGAAATTTTTCAATTTTTTCCTCATATAAAGACAAGTGTGAGAAACTATGAGAGAAGTTGAATTTTTTTTTTTTTGACACAACATGAATTTGTTATGAATTTTTGAAGTGTTCAGTCCAAAAGAGTCTATAGACCACCACATCACTAACAAAATCTAAATCCATGAAGCTTATCTTGTTCACTTAAAGCAGTCATAAAATGTCATAAAAATTTTCTAACAAGGGAGGTCTAAAAATAATTTCTTACAATGAATTTCCATTGAAAAGTTGAAGGCTCCTAATGAGATAATTGATCAATCCATGATTGTCATGTAAGACATGCATTGTGGCCTAAAATTTGACATACTCAAAAAAACCCCATGATGGGGTCATTCCTTAGGTGACCACTATGGGTCTTCTGACCACAATGGGTTGTTTTTCTTTAGCTCCTTTCTGAAAAAATGTTTTTTTATTGGGTGCCTGGATCAAAAGTTATGTTGCTGTGAACTTTTTTGGGCAACTCATGCAATTTGGGAATCTTTTGCAAAAAAACTCATCAACTTTTGAAATTTTGCATGTATGTAATTAATAAAATACGGCATACAACTATCCCAAAAAAAAAAATTTAGTCTTCAAATCACATTCTTAAGAGGAGTCAAACTTTGTTAGTTATGTTGAGCCGGTTTCAAAAAAATATATTTCTTCTAACTTGAAGTCCTATTGTCTTGCAATATCTAAAATCAAAATTCTTTTCCACATATTCCAAATGTTTGTTTTTTACTTTCCACCATTCATATTTCAAATAAAAAAATTCTCATTGCACAAGAAATCATCAAAAAATGACTAGTGTATTGCCAATCCTTGCATTGCAGGGTAATTTAGAGTAAGCTAGAATCCATATTTGCTTCTTAAGCTTTTCATGAGTGAACATATCATCATATACTTATGAATGGACAAAATTTTCATACTCATGTAGAGAAAAAATTTTACTCCCCAAAGGCCTGAAGTTTGTTGAACCTGTTTGGCAAGAATGAAAAGAAGTTTTATTTTCCCACTTCAAATGTTATTATCTTTCACTTCACAAAGTCAAATGGGCTGAAAAAGAATCAAGCGTGAAGGGTAGAGCGTGTTTTTTTTTTGTTTTTATTCACACCATCTCTCAAAGATAGACCAAAACCAGGAGAATCCTCCAACATGTCAAAAAAACCCTGAATTAACTGTATATCGCACAAGATGATAATTCAATGCAAGGCTATTTCGTATGACATTCACATGGGTTTCATATGAGTTTCATGTTATTTGAATTTTAAATAATTTTGTAGAAGTTACAACTTTGGGGAAGTTGTAGTTTTAGGGTACTATATAATTATTTTTCCAATTAAATAATATGAAGTTTATATGAAAGATGTATCTGGTAATGCATTGAATTTTATGAAATGGAAAGTCATATGAATTGCATTTGACAATGACAAGCCTTTTGTATTGAGGGTTTATTTCCTAATGAAAGACATCATTGCCAAGCCAATGGAAAAGTAGTCTAGGTGGAGTCTCACAAGTTGGAATTATATCTACATGTGTASAACCCATGAATAATGCTTTTTTTCACTCAAGTGGAACCAATATTTTCAATGGCAAGTATAAAAAAAAGTTAGATATGAATTACATCATGGGATTTCAAATTATCGTATCTTACTAGTATGCCTTTTCTAAAAATAATTTTCTTATTTTTTAATTCACAAAACTTCAAAATTTGATAACTTTCATTCCGTAGGTTCAAATGGCACAAAACAAAGCCTGTGCATCCCTCCTCACCAAGGACTTTCCGACAATACTAAGAACACGACTAGAGGACGCACAATCCAGGAGATCTCAACGTAACGAACGAAACAAACAAACAAACAAACAAACAATCTTAAAGGATGGATTCCTACACTAAAATAATTACCAAGTTATCAACTTAGTCCATTGGGACTTTATTTCATCATATAAATAGAAATTTCCACCTCCTAAAATGTATTCTTCTTGTATAGATGGGTTGAAAAAGTTTTCATGATAGCAATTTGATCCATTTGATTTTGTTTTCATAACATAGAATGAAATTGATATTTTTTAATTTGCATTTGTAATAATGAAGAAATATCTATTTTCCAAAATTAGGGCATTGTCATCCCAACATTGAAATCTCTACAGAAAGAATTTTGAACCTTTTTTATGAAAAAAAATCAAATAAAAACAACAATAAAATTGGAATCATGTTGGCTTTCAACGATTTCCATTTCTTCTTCGTGGAGACAAGTTCTTCAAAGGGGGGCTGCTGGGCTTGCAGGGCAGGCAAGTTACTGTAGGAAGGCGGCTGCGGCTATTTTGGTCGAAACATATTCAGCAGAAGACGGACGGCTGGAATAATGAATTGTTACTGAGTATCAAAAGGCGAGCTGCACTTGCCGTGGAAATTGTCCATGTGGGCTTGGCTGTTTTAGTTCTGTTTCTTAATACAATGGGTTCCCATTTGTTTCAAAAAAAAAAAGAAAAAAAGAAAAAGGAACAGTCCATGTGTCTTATCAGGATGATCACCTACTTCCAACCACTTAACCCTAGAAGGACCATGGGGTTTCTGCATACAACTTGTAATTTGCCTTATAACTCTTCAATTGTGATGTTTGTAAATGGATTGTGATACATTGTTATTTGTGTACTACCATGATAATTAATTTTCTTTGTATAGAAAAGTATTTGGTCAATGTTTTTCTGATCAAATACCATTGTATTCACAATATACTATACGGCCGCTCTAGCAATTCAACCTCTCTACGGTATGCGGAAAGTTCAAGAATTTTTTTCCCGTCAATGGAAATTGTCCATGTGTTTCAAGAAAAAAATATTTAATAGTCAAGTTGCACTAAGTTGGTTTCCATGGGAAGACAACCAATTGTGCCATCAAAGGCGGCCTTTTTGAGTTTTATTTTTGTAGATTATGATTGAAACAATCAAAGTTTTTCTTGTAAGCAAAGGACTTAACCCATAAACGACGCCGAGGCCATTTTCGGGTTGATTTATGAGAGAGCATCTTTTTGTGTAAGACAAAAGTGCAATTATAATCCTTGGAAATGGTGTGGAAACGAGAAAGATCAACTATAGTAGTTTGACTTCTAGTGTGTGTTGTTGGATATTTTTTGAACCAATGATTTCCACGGTATCAAAATGTATGATTACCACATTCACTAGCTCGTTGTTTAGGGCTTAGGTTAGGGCCTCCTACCATGTGAGACCGGTACTAGGTAGAAAGAGCACTACAAGACAAGAAGATCTCACTAGTTGTCTTGCCGGTGTTGATGAGAGGAAAAAGGGGATTTCATGTTTCATTAAAATTGGTGAACAATTCCATTGGTTGAAAGTGATCAATTGTGTGGGAATCAATACGTGTGCTATTCTTACTTGATCCCTCTTCCACCAATTGGTGCCCTATGTTAGTAACTTTGTTCACTTGCTCCCTTGCAAACTTTGCCCACTAGTCTCACATGGCACAAAGTTTTATACCACATCCATATCAAACTGATCTTCTTATTTTGGATTAAGGCTAACAAGACGTGTGGGCCCTAGAGAATGAAGTTCCCCTGTCACGTTCCCCTTGTTGGGAGCGTAAGCATCCCCTGACGGGGCCCATAAAAATAACATTTTAAAGATCCGTTTCGAGTTGTAAGTAGAGTTTGATKCACTTTTATGATCCTAGAATGTTTGAGTTTTGGAACCCTTTTCAAAGTGAGGTTTTGGATCATTAAAAAGTGGAAGTTTTTGGACATTTTCAAAGAGCACTTCTAGGCATTAAATTGTTGAGTGTGAGGTTGTCATTTTATGGGCATTTAGGTATAGGCCAAAAGATCATGTGAAGACCTCTTTTTCACCTCCTAGAGCTTCATCTCCTTCAATCAAGCAACACTCAAAAAAACGCAAAAAAATAAGAACAAACATTGTTGATTGACCCCTCCAATCATTTTATTTCCCTTCTAGTTGGTGATTGTGTAGATAGAAGGAGAACTCGTGTTTCAATTGAAGTTGTTTTGTTGGTCTCACATAGCAATTGAAAGTAGAATTTGGTCAATTTGCAACATTACAAGTGCAACAAATTGGCCATTTGGGACAAAACATAAAAACCAAGAGGAAGATTAGTATGGGACGGAGGAAGTAGTCTTCTTTAATATTTTGGGATGCACCCATATGACATTTTAAGGGCATATTTAAGTNTGACATTTTAAGGGCATATTTAAGTCTAAACAAAAAAAAATCATAGAAATTACAAAAGAAATTCATGTTAATTCATGTTGATTTTTTAATTTYTAATTAGCTGCAAGTAAAAAATAACATTCAGTTTTAATTAGGTTAACATTTGCAGTAATAAGTATTAATGTATGTTGCATTAGTTTCAACCAAATGGATGCAATCTAAGAATTATATTTACAATTCTTTTTTCGAAATTTCATCATTAAATTATTCTTTTACGTTGAATTGTATAATGCAATTTGTAAAAATTTAGACTAATTGTTTTAGAGATTAATTGTGTTAAATAATAATAATAATAATAAGCTGTTAGGAGAAGCTACAATTCAATACAACTAGACTATAGGGATGACACCTTTCAATATTGAAGGAGTCCTTGGAGAGTGCACTTAGTTCTACTACAACAAACGACATGCAGACAAGTGGTTTCTAATCAACTATAATTTCAACCTAAAATTTTGAGCATTGTTTAACCCTAAGAGCTCAAGTGATCATTTTTTGGTTGCTACCTGACTTTGGGCAGAATTTTCGGGCAAAGAAAACAATTCAATTTTTTTTTTTTTTTTTTGAAAAGATTGAGTTGTCTTTCAATTTGCATATTGAAAATTATAATCGCTACAGTCAAACAAAATTTATTCGAAAAATAGTACAAAGTCTTTAGAATTTTCTAATGTTGAAAAATTTACTATTTTGGAAAAGTGTTGTTTTTCCCATTACCAGATCTTATGCATTTTTCACAATTCAATAGAAACCACAATTTTGACCAATCAAAAAAGAACTCAAATGCTAAGGATAGAAATTGTATTTTTGGTGAATTTTTGAAGCTATATCTTCAAAATTCATTTGAAGAGAATCTAAGAACAACTTAAATTTTTTACCGTACGGATACTTTCTACTTTCTCTGCTTCACATTATCCTTTCGATGCAAACTTCAAAAAAATCATGGAACTTATATTTTATAACACATTTGGGTTTTGTTCAAATCCCTTGGGCTTTCACGGGTTAATAATGACTATAGGTTTCTATTGCGAAATTTCCAACTCAAATAAAATATGAAATGATTTCTAGAAGAGGTTGAAAATGAACTAAAATGGCATGTTGTTCAATTCAAATATTATAGAGAACACATTTAGATGATCATTGTGTCAATATTCAACTCAAAATGAGCTTTGAGTTGAGTTATTTTTAGGAATTTTTTGTTCATTTTTTAGAAAATCTTTTCTTATATAATATAGGGGTACGGAATTAATTTTTCAATTCTACAATGCATCTTTTTACTTCAAAAATTTGTAACTAATTATTATAAACAAATAAAAATATTAATAATTCAAATTGTAAACTTTAAAAGTACGAAAATATGCTCATATTTTTTTTATTTAATTTTATGTGAAATTCAAAAAGTAAATAGGGGGTCCAAAATTTTGTTTACACATGGTTTTTTATGGACACTCTAAGTGAACTCCCCAAGAAGGAGTCACAATCTCTTTACACACCACAATGTATTTACTATTATGAAGGATTGAATCGGGGTCATTGACTTCACAAGAATAAATCATTTGGCTTCATGAAGGAATAAACAAAACATTCTTAACCATACATCATTCACCCTCCATCCTGAATGCTTGATGGAGTAAACTAAATATTCTTAATTATACAAAGTTCATCCCTCACCCTAAATACTTGAAGAAGATAAATATCTTACTTCCTTTGTTTCTAAACAATATTATTTTTGTTTTTTTTTAAATACAAAAGAAACACGAGTGTTATTGGGTGATTGCAAGAAATATTTGTCCTATTTTTTGACCCTTGCCCTTGGAAGGTGTTTTTTCTTCTTATAACGTTTGCATTGTTTGTCTGTTTGGCATGAAACTTGGAATGAAGGTACATGAGGTAGTTGCAAACATTAGGTAATTTTYTCAGTTTTTTTCAAATTATTTGACTATTTTTTAACCTCCCCCTGATTTGATGTCTACTTGGTCATGGGGTAGGGTGGGGTGGGGTGGAGGGTAGTCCTATTTTTGACCCAACAATGCAAATTTGAAGCTACAAATTGGACATGTTGGAGGTCTATTAACATTACAAGGACTGACCAATAGTTTTATGAAAATAGTGACATGTCTATTGGGCACGCTATTGACACATAGAATTGCTAGTCCCATGGCCAAAAAATGAGTTTTTGAGGAAAAAATGTGAAGTGATTCTTGCAATCACCCTACTTAGAAACAAAGGAAGTATTAAATACTCAGGAAAGATCTTTTCAAGCTAATTGCAAACTTGTTAAMTAGTAGGAAAGAAAAAACCAAGTCTCTAAAAGAATGGGGTTTTCAAGGCATACCTCCTTCACTCTCAATAAAAATCATTCTTTTTATGAGCTTATATGTTTGGGCATACTGGCCACGTCCAAAAGGCACCCCGGAAAGGAACGACATCAAAATGAAAAAACAAAAACAAAAAACTATTAAGAAAAGGCCCCCACTAAGGAAACCCATCAAAAGAGACGCCGCTGCCGGGGATCGAACCCGGGTCACCCGCGTGACAGGCGGGAATACTTACCACTATACTACAACGACTTTCATCCTAGAGGTGCTCAAACCGTAAGGTCCGTCATCCTCGAACGACGATGTGCGACATGGTTCACCAGCTACATAAGTAACAATGACGGGAGACGATTACAGGCAGAATGTGAGGCGATGACTTCGATGGTTTCGTTTATCATCTTCACGTTTCCATCCAGGAGGGGACATCTGAAAGTCGCATTTGGTCCAGAACAAAGGCAAGGAAGAGACCGATGAAAAAGAACTGCTCAGGTTTTCATTAACCATCACCATTATCTTAGAAAATAAGGGAGATTTCCTAGAACACTAAGGTAGAACCACCCATTACCAACGAGTGCCCCATAGCCAACCGTAGATTGACTAATTTCCAACCAAGGCTACAATGTTTTTTTTTCATCTTTTCAAGGTTGGGATTGAAAGTTCATGACAAATACATGTTTGGGATATTGGAGCTACTGGGAAATATTGAATTCAAAATGTTTTAGTAAACACATTATTCTATCACAAAAATAGAGAAAAATGTCAAAATTTGGAATTCAAAGTAGGTTGAATTGAGTATTCAAGTTGCAATAATTGAAYATTGTACATATAGTATAAATCAAGGAATCTTTTCATTCTTCGAGAAATGTAACAAACCCTTAAGATATGTAATAGAATTATCATTTTAACTAGTAATTTTTAGAAATTTTAGATTCTTACATTGCCAACTATCATTGGAGTCTCATAGCTTTGAGGCCAACACAAGGTCAATGACATACATGATTAGATATTTTTTGGGGCATTTTAAAGATTGTGGATTTTTGGGCTGTAGGAATGCATTGAGAACTTTCAGAACCTTGCCACGTAGGTAGTCTGACATGGCCTAGAGACTGCCACGTTAGATAATATTGATTAATTAATTTTTTTAATTAAATATTAAATATTTTAAAAAATATTTTTTTGAAAATAAAAATATTTTTTTAAATCAATTTCCAAATTTTTAAAATACTTTTTGGCATTTTTTTATTTTTTATTTTTTATTTTTTATTTTTTATTTTTTTAAATTCAAAAATTCAGACTAGCAGTTATTGGTTTTCTGCACAGGGAACTATTTTGGGGAACAACCCGGAAACAATCTTCTATGGGGCTGAAAAAACATCTAATGAAGAGACCACTTTGCATTTTGTTCGCATACGCTAAATCCTAAATCCATTCCTTTGAAATTTCTCATATCTAGTTTTTCAAGCTCTAGCCCATCGTGCAAAAAACCTAGAAGGGATCCAGGAAAATATTAATCCCTAAACACCATAGCCTACCCTACTKAGCAAAATTGGAAGGCGTTAGGTAGGTATAGACGTACAGTAAAGAGGAAAACAACAAGTCAAAGTGACCAATTCTAAAACGAGAAAAGTCTACCAGCATGGTGGTGTCCCTATTGGACCCCAAACCCTAACCCCAAGATTATCGCAACTTTGAATGTAGAGTGTATCACCTCTAATACTTAATAGTAATTTGGTTTCACATGTACGCTACCTACAACCTTCTTTAGATGCAACTTAAAAACCAATATCATGTAGCCGGATGGAAGCAAAACCTAAACTCCTAAACGCCATAGTCGACCCTGCTCAACAAATTGGAAGGATTGAAGACAACCACAGATACGGAGGAGCAACATTGTAAGAGTGCCAACTGCAAATCTAAACCATGAATGAATCTGCACTGACCGTCTACTTGCAATAATGTAAAGAGTGCATATCAAATTCCTTTACACATAGAGTATAAAGAGTGCAATAACGTAATCGGACTCTATGTAAAGAGTGCATATCAAAATCCTTTGCACATAAAGTATAAATAACTTTGCAAAGATTTCTTTCAAAATTTGTAGATGATCATATATACAACATCATCATGTGTCCTTTTTCATATTCTATGACTTGTGTCTATTTGAAATTTCAGGAATTCTAGAAAATCCTATTGAATTAAGGACTCTAACAATCCATATTGATACAACATAGTGTGCATTTGCCCCTTGTGATTCTTAAAGGACGAAGTGCAGAACCGATTGGATGCCTATTTGTTAGTTGTTGTTGGACAACAAGTGTACACGTTGAGCACCTTCTTCTATGAAAAATGTTTTCAGTAGTGGCTTAGATTAGCAAAGCGGCATGCAATGGAGTCTCAGGATAGTAAGTTTTTCTATTCAACAGTGAGTTTGAGTGATGCATTGATCATTTGAGCTAGGTGATTGAATTGCATTCTAATTGTGTAGACAATAGTCTACACAACGGTCCTTTTGTTTCCATCATGTACGCTTGGTTGTGGACTTTGCCTTCACATCATTTTCATTCAATGAATCTTTTCTAGTTTTCTATATTTGTATGCATGTTGTGTAACAGTCTAAGTGTCTAGTATGTTGAATGATAATTGCTTTAGTTTTAGCTTTAGCCTTTTAGGTTATTATGACTCTTCCTGCTCAATTGCTTTTGAAATTTTGGGTAACCCCGAATCGCTTTTGTTGCTCATTGTTTGGTACATTTATAATGCATATAGTTTCTAACTTGAGCTTTGGAGTGCATTTTTTGTTTTGCATGTCCAACACTTTGTAAGGAAGGAGTATTTCTCCCATGTATAGAATTGTGAATGATTTGCAACTATCTGGATGTGGAGAGTTTCTTACTTGAGCGTCGGAGTGTGTTTTGTGTTTTGTAGGTCCAGGACTTTGCAGAGGAGGACTATTTTTCCATTCATAGAATTGTAGGTGAATTTCTTTGTAGTTTTTTTGTAGTCAAGCTATGCACATATGCACACTTCCTGCAAAATACTCCGTACTTCTCTTCAACCTTTTGGTTCATGACTTCATTGCAGTGCTGGAAACTTTGTGTGGCCATTTGCACTTCTTTTTGGTTGCTTTTGTAGACTCCTATCTACCTTCAAATTTTTTAGCATTATCCATACAACAACCAAATTTGCCAAATGCTTGCCTAATGAACTCCACGCAAAAACAAGTTAATGCCAATGCTTAACCCTGGAGTGTCTTGATTCACCCCAAAAATTAACGACTTGACAAAAATTATTATAAAGTGCTATTTGGAAGCATAATTTGGAATTGATATACAAATAAAAGTTGTAAACTAAGAGTAGATTCCACCCGTATAGTTAGATTCACCATTGCTATCCCCAATATTCTTTTATAAATTTTGATAGGAAAATTTCAAAATTCCTTCAAAATTTGATAACAAGCAAAATATTATCATTTTTGGAGTAAATTTTTTTGGAATGGATTTGGAATGAGGTTCTTTTGACATGGTGATTTTTTGAAATTTTAGTGTTCTTAAAATCTATGACCTCATTATGACAAATTCAGTTTTGAACTAAAGTCAATGCAATTTTGGCTTGGTCCACTACTTGACATACTTGCACATTGGTAATTTTAGTAAAATATATGCTCTAGTAACCCCAAATCCAACCCTTAGATAGAACAGCAACTTGATCTAGTATCTCTACAAATTCGAAGAACTTTCATCCAAGTAGTGAAGAGGACGAAACATCAGTTTCAATTTGTTCATAGTCCAGTTTCTGAACATCGGTGTGCTCCAAGGTTAACCCTTAAACGACGCCGCGGACGTTTATTGTCCTTTCGATGACAAAACTCATCTGTGAGCAGACACTCACTAATTTTCATCCGTTTTTTTTGTGAAAGTGACCACACATATGACAATCATCATGAAAAGTCAAATTTAGTGTCTTTAATTGCTTCCATATTTTTAGGTAGCCTAATTCTATGAAGATAGTAAAGATTTTCACATGAAAGTGTTTTCAACAAGGGACGAGCAAGAAGCCGCGGCAACTCTGGTGCAGATGAAGCAGGATCCAAACTATTCCGCTCCCGGGTAGGCAGTGCTGTAGGCTGGAACGCGGGATCCCAATTCAAGCAGGCCTACAGCACTGTAATGGCTTCGTCAGGCCTGCAGCCGAAATTTTGCAAATACTGTGGCTAGATCGATCATGCATGCGAGTCGTGTATAGAATGACAACACGAACAATGGCTGGGTCAAGAGCCTTAAAAATATTTTGACCACATGAACAATGACCCGAATGATCTGCAAGCGCAAATTCAACAACTGTTTTGATTTTTGGTTTGAAATAGCAATTTATCCTGCTACAATTCAATGGAACCCTGGTGTAAGTAACGTAGTGACTGGGTCAGGACACGATCAATATGAAGAATTGAAGACTTGGAAATACGTTGCAAACTTCATGCAAACTTCATGCGCTTGTTTTGCTACATTAACTAATTAGAGGACCGGGAAATTCTGTAAGCTGCACTCGCCCTTAGCTAGAGATTGTACAATGCAAGCCACCAGGCTCATTAATTTTGAGCTCATAGTGGTCTTTTTAGTGCTTATAATCTCCTCATACTACAAAAAAATATCTGAAAATAACTTCTACAATATCCAATATAACTGGCATTKGTGTGTCGAAACCATCTTAAAAAAGGGAGCGACTAAGACCCATGATAAAGATTCCGTTCAAATAAGAGACCGGTAAAAATCGCTAAAAGCCAGGACATAGATTCCCAAATAACTGTTCTTGAACTAGTAAGTTTATAACCCAAGTCGTAAACATTCAACTACCAAAACTAGCCAGTAATCTCCAGAAACCTCAGAAGAATGCCAGAAAAATTCAGGGTTTCAATTGTACAAAGAAACTCAACACTTCCCAATGAAAAAATGCACACAGGAAATAAAATATGACCATCAAATCTACAGCCTCAGGTGTACAGCAGGATCCCGCCAGCACTTCTCTCCGGATTGAAAAAAACCACGTCCAACTCACACACATGGGTTCAACACCTCGAGAAACGCAGGCGGTGGTTTTCAGATTCCAGCTCTCGCACGCGTAGGAGGGCCATCTGTTGCAAATTATTAAGCTGAATATTGTAATTTTGCATGGCACAGTGAGACCTCAACTCCATAGCCATCAAGCTAAACAAAGAATTCCAACAGCCGATTCTAGGAACTTCCAAACTATGTTCGTCACTCGTTCCAGAACATTTGGAGCATGATTCCTTCGTTCAAGTGATACAGTTTATTGACTTCCTTGAAACATCCTRAATGATTCATTTCGACTCCTACAAATGACCGAGGACCACTTCGGGCCATTTGAGCGCTACAAAACTTACTGCAAAATAATACCACCAGAAAGAGAATGTGCAAGAAGCTAATCCTGCKACAATAAAATAAGAAAAGAGACCGCCGTAACTCATCTTCAGCTACTTTCTCATCTCTTCATCGTCACTTTCGCGGAGTAGGCGGGCCTCCTCCAAGGCATCGTGGAGGCTGTCCCGATCACGAACGCATTTCTCCAGATTTCGCCTAAAACCGGCCTGTTGCTGCTGTAAATCCAGAAGCTGCTCTAGCCATACGACACAAGATGAGCTATCCCGTGTCCATGTTTCATCATATCGACACACACCGAAACCGAGAATATCGATCCAACCCAAGAAGAAACACTACATACCAAATGTAGGAACTTCCAAGTTGCCAGGACAAGAAGATTTACTTGAATCTCTAATTCACAATTCGGGTCAATTTCGAACATCGCTCTGGTTCGATCACTGTTCCTCCAACCTACGGCATCTGAAGACAACGTACAGGAAAAAACTGTCACACAGTGTAATAAATAATGCCATCATACAGGGACTCAGGGAAAGCATGTACTGTCTTTCAACATTCCAGTGCAAGCAAGAAAGAAAGGTACAATGCGAAAAGGGTTCTACTGGAGCATCCATGTAGCGAATTTTCGAAAATCGCTGCGAAAAGAAGAAAAGGTAGAGTAAACCGGCCATTTACCACACAGTTCCGAAAACCACACAACAAAACCTTCCAATTACCATACACTAACTGCACAATTCAACTACCAATTGGGATCGTAACCAAATCTTGTATCACCCCCCAATGACCGCACACTGTGTGGTGAAGGGATCAAAGAAATTTTTAACTAGATTTCAACTTCATTGCCTTTAAATTGCAATAAAATTTGTAGGAAGAAATATTTTTTCATTCCGTTTTTAGTAGGTAAATCTTAACATGACATTTAATAATCATGCCAAATTTCAAAACATGCAAGTCTCTATGTAGAGAAGGATTTGGGTTTTGTCTGTGCGGTGATTGGCAAGTTTACTATACACATTAGCTGTCTATCCAACATCTGATGCGCTACAGGCATATGACAGACTCTATATGAAACATATTCTAAAGCAACACGAGCTAAGAATACACCAACGTTGGTAGAAGCAGTAGGTTCAAAGAGACAAAAGACAAGAGTGAGCTCCTCACTCCATTCCTACAAATCCATGGGATTGGGTGGCTCGACAATATGCACCTTAATTAATCGGTTCTTGTGGTAAACGTTGAAGTCTTGGATATTTACATGGTCCTCAGCATCCTTCACAAACCCAATGATCACAACGGCCACCATCTGCAACATCTCATAATTATCACACACTGCAGGAATAATGGGCTCTTGGACATTGGAATCGATAGCCACACATTTAGGGTTCGAGGACAGTAACCAACAGACCTAAAACATTGCATCCATACTGAACTGACAAGAAAATCAAGACCAGTCACTCACATCCGTTTCTCGGGTAACATGATCAGCCCCACTTTGCGCCCATATTGTCAGCTCTTGGGTGTACATCAAGTCATCCACAAGGTTGTGGTGGTGAACCTCTTGTCCCCCAGAGAAGGATTCGAAAGCCAAGTGGCATTCGCAAATACAATATGGACGCATAACTCTGTCACACCCACCAAACAGCTACAACATTAATCCCTAAAAAGATCACAAACCCACGGTTTCTGGATGACTAATTCAGCTGACTATATTGTGGAAAACATCGTTCAGTTCGGGACCAATTACATATCAGCAGAAGCAGTAAAGAACATTGCATGCGTTCGGAAAAAAACAAATAAAATTCCAATAAAGAAGTCCCCCGTAGGGCCTCTTCAAAACTGGCACAGAAACAGGAGGCCTAATTCATTTGGGTCTTCTGGGACCTTCCAGGATCACGAAGGAACAGAATAGTGAAGGTTTTTACCTCTTCCCCAATGGTATCCGCATTGTTCTATGGCGTGCATACTGAAAAAAGCAAGACAGTTTGGTCAACAGACAAACCTGCTCAGACAAATCTTCCTCGCTAAAATAAGGACACCAGCTTTAAATTGTTTCCAAGTTGTGGGTCTAATCGTTCAAACTGGTCCTCATCATCTTCCACACCTCCCCATCTCCAAATTCGTAGTCAAATCTGCACAATTTCAGGACCTCTTCAGAGAAAATTCGATTCAGCCAAAGTTCATCTTAAGGTGAATAGCACCGGTGAAGATGAGAAAGAAGCACAAACTCTAGATTTAAGAACCTAAAGACTTGGCACACAAATTCTCAAACGCAGGTGGTTCCCAACCCCTACAACAAACGGCCGAAAAAATCCTAATTAGTAGGGACTTCACCAGTAGCAAGCTCAAATCACTCATCTACTCTCAAGTGAGTATAAAGTTCCACCATCATCCATAAAAGATGTATGTACAAGAAGTGAAAATTATCTATGATGGAACCAACAGYACTCACCATTGAGACAACAATATCATCCTGCCACAACTATATCTTGTAACACTATAGTTCAATTTTGATGGGCCTAAATCTTAAAAAGCCATACTCGTGTACCTTTCTTCCTTCAAGACTTTCCAACTTTTCTCCATGCTTTGCCATGGGCTTTCGGTTCAAACGGATTTACCAATGATCACCAAGAAGAAATGAGTACTTCAGAAAGCCAGATTTGTATTACAATTTCATAGCATAACTAACATACTCATTTCCATAAGCATAATTATCAATAATTTTACAAACATCCGAAGAAATATAGAACGTTATCTCCAAAACAATCAATTGTGGTAGTTCAACTAGCCATATTTCATGAACGTAACGAGCAAAGTCTACCTTAGAACTTGTAATCTGACTTTCGGCGATGTGCGAGTTCAGGGTCAGGGTTTTGGGTTTCGAGTGCAAGTATGACGCTCCTTGATGAATGAGATCAGCTGCAGCGAAGGTAGATGCGAATTGTGATCCTTGAGTAGTTACATTTGCTTCGTGTGCGTCAGATGGAAGTAGGTCTTCAGTACTCGCACAGTCGCATTCCCAGGCAATGCGAGGTTTACACCGTTTTGAGGGTCAGCGGAGAGGGAGTAGGAACCTCGCAAGCGCTCCACGTGATCGAACCCTAATGATCTCCCCGTGAACACCTTATTGCCCCGTCAAAAGGTAAATATAAAAATTGCCCTCTATTTTGTGCCGTGAAAATATTGTATTTCTTCACCTCCATCATCTAAATTTGGGGCAACTCATTGCACATATGAATTCAGAATTTGCAAATTTTATCATATGTGGCAAAATAAAAAAATCTAGTGTTTTCTCCAAAGGTAAAAAAAGGGCCAAGGGGGGGGGACTTCAATCCTCCTTATCAATGTAAATTAATGTGTGTCACCCTCRCTACACTAATAATAGTAAATAGTGTTACCCATACTATCTATTTTAGAAATGCTATAAGTTTTTACTCTTCATGAATATTTTTATGGAGTGCATGGATCCTAATAGCACTATAGACTATAGTTGGTAAAAACTTTGTAACTATATTTGGTAAAAAATTTCATTAAGAGTAAAAACTTATGGCTGTTGTAAATCAATTAGTGTAGGTAACACTATTTAGGGTAGTAGGATAAATCATGGGGGTAAAACTGCCCACGTACTCAGCGACAAAGACGGGAAGTCCGGTCTCTCAACCCCTACAAGAAGGCAAGCTCGCCGCTGCATCTTTCCCTTTTTCTTCTGCTGCCGCGAGCTGCTACTGCTCGTCTTCCACAGGCGAAACACCAGCGGAAGCAAGTTCAGGTACAGTATCGATATTCTCTCCTGATCGCCCGTTAGGCGTTTTCCTCTTGAATTCAAGCATTTGCTTCGTAATGTGCGCTACAAACCAACAATGCAATGCCTAGATAAGTAAGAGGTTCCTCCATACGTGTACTGCAGCTTGCTATGTAGTTTGTGTGACAGATTCTCATGTGTACCTGCTGTGTGCATGACGACTTTCCCTCGCAGGTCCCGGCTTGATTGTTTCCTTTTGAATTCAACCATTTGTTTTCGTAATGCCTCAAATCATAAATGTAATGCCTACGTACGTAATGAGGACGTTCATCCTGCAGTTTGCTAGTTTGTGTGRCAGATTCTCATGTGTGCTAGCATGACTTTCCCGTGCAGGTCGATCCCGTGATCGGAGCTGTAATAAGCAAGGTACAATCGTTTTCTTTTGCTCAATATTAAGCCTCGTTTCGATCTTAAGCCTCTTCATCTCGATCGCTGTCCAGTCTAGCTCTCTGCTATCTGAAGTAGGATCACAGAAGGTTTTTTCACCTCACAGGCATTTGCTTTTTATTTTTTCCACAGGGGGATTCGATAATCTACTGAATTCGGAGGTTGTACGTGGAAACTTTCTGAATGATAGACTAGGGTCGTTCTTTTCGGGGTTTTTGTAGACTGTATTGTGCACGGATGTGCAAGGACTTCTTTGCTACACGTTGCTTGAACTCATTGGAATAACTTAACGACAGGGACTGGGAGTCTTGCCGTCTGCATCCCAAACAGGAGGGCTAGCTAGCCGGTGCTTTTTCTTCTGCTAAGGCAAGCCGACGAAGGCAACTTCAGGTATAGTATCGAAATGCTCTCTCGATCGTTTTCTCTTATTCCAGAAAGTTTCGGTTGAAGTTACTAGTGTTGAACAGGAGTGGAGAATCAAGGCAGGGTAGTTTAAAGGTTAATCTTTGATGATTGGAGTACTTTCTCGAGCTTGGAGGAGTTTCGGAGATCCCGAATCCCTACAAACGATGCCTGTATCAGTTGAAACAAAAAGTGTGACTTGGAGTTGTGTTAGGGAAGGGAATTCTGGGTGGGTTGATTGCAACGGACGGCTTCTAGCACATGTAAGTTGGTTTGAAACTATGAGCTTTTAGCGTACTGTATTCTAGCAGTCAAAAGTACAGTACCTAGCTGGGTAGAGTGCTTTTGGATTGACGTTAGTAGAAGTCTAGAAGAGTCTGTGGCTACTAACAAAGTCATGAATTCGGGTGATGAAACTGCAAAATGCGAAATGCTACTTTTGTTGTAGGTGAGTTAGACTTGTTGCAACGACTTGGCTGGTCCTTGTGATTTGTTACTAACTGCTGCTTCTACAGTCTGGGTTGTTGGTGTTTGTGTCTGCTTACAGTAATCTATTAATCCACCAAGTACAGTCGATTCCAAGTTAGCACAACTAGAGAAGATCAAATGGCTCTAAAGAACAAAAGCAGGCGCAAGAGAGCAAAAGCACGCGCAAAAAACTCCAAGCCGAAGCAGACGGTCGAGACCAGCAATGCGCATGAAGGTGAAGGTCAAAGCGGTGCTCCTGTGAGGTAGGCCAGATAACCAGAATACCAGATSACGACATGCATTGCTTTCAATTCACCTAGCTCGATCATTTCTTTTTTCGTTTCAACCGGAGCTTTGCACTCACTACTGCATTTAGAGGATAATATATATCCACTACAGTAGAGACTAGAGAGTGCAAAACCCTGCAAAACCCCGGTCGATTATCCAGTGAGGGTTCTACTTGCCTACAGTCGATACAACAATACTTTTAGAAATCAAATCATAGTGTTTGAGAAACTTGGGAATTATGTACTACATGATTCTCGCTATGCTAGTCAATTATAAAATACAAATGGGCGGTATTGTATCATGTAGGTATTCCACTATCTAGTCTGAGTCGTCTCTCTTTTCAAGATACTCCGAAAGAAATGTACATCCTTATCTATCCTGGTTTTTAGGGTTTATATCGATGTATCTCCCACTTTACCGAGATCGACGATCTTGGTATTAAAACTCATACATGAAGCTCAAGTGTAGAATTCGTTGGGCCAATTGCAACCAGATCAGAGGACACGGCCACGGCACAGGCCACGGTACACGACACCGCCAATGCTGCTGCCAATGTTTATGCTGCGCCACTCGATTCCATTGAACCAGTGGCCCCCCCGGAGTCGGCTCAAGTATCATCCCCAGCTGTGCTACCGGAAGGCAATGGAGGAAGGTACGTAACTATTTCGAGAACACAGTCAATGAGGTTTACAACACATAATTATGTCGTCAATTCCATTCGTCATATGAATTCACTGATTCACACTAGCTACAAGAAAATTATGGAATCATGGAATGGCACCTTTGGAAGGACATGATCATGGGAAAATTAATCATAGTGTATAAGAAACTTGGGAATTACTAGGTACGTACGTGATTCTCGTTACACGCTAGTCAATTATAAAATATAATTGGGCGGTATTCCACAACTTTGTCTCTCTTTTCAAGACACTCCGCATGAAATGTATATCTATCTGTACCCATCCTAGTTTTTAGGGTCCTGTTGATTTCTGCCACAATTTAACGAAATTGAAGATCCTGGTATTAAAACTCATGAAGCTCAAGTGTAAAATTTGTTGGGCCAATTGCAACCAGATCAGAGGAAGCGGCCACGGTAGAAGACACCGGAAATGCTGCTGCCAATGTTTCCAATGTTTCTGCTGCGCCACTCGATTCCATTGAACCAGTTCCCCCCCTGGAGTCAGCTCAAGTATCATCCCCAGCTGTGCCACCGGAAGGCAATGGAAGAAGGTACGTAACTATTTCGAGAACACAGTCAATGAGGTTTACAACACATAATTATGTCGTGAATTCCATTAGTCATATGAATTCACTGATTCACACTAGCTACAAGAAAATTATGGAGTCATGGAATGGCACCTTTGGAAGGACATGATCATGGGATAATTAATCGCTCACAACTAGCCGAGGAGCAGGAGTAGTTTGAGACTCACCTGTCTAGGCGGATCTTTTATTCCTCTCCTAGATTTTGCAGGTTCAGTCGGGGAAATTCATCACCCATCASAGCACTTGCAAGTCCTAATTAGTTTTCTGCTCTAACTTGCACCCGCTGATGCAAAACCCGAGTTAAAACGACACCTAAATGTCGTTTACTTTTAAGTCTCGTGATAAGGGTGTTCAGTTTTATTTCAACCATTAGTTATTAGTTTAGTTATTAGTTGTGAAATCTACCAGAAGTGTGGATTTCAGATTGTGGAATCTATCTTACCTTCAGATAATTTCATATTTTTTGTAATTAATATCTATGAATTTTTTAGAAAAATCGAATAGAAAATATCCAATCCTTTTACAGATTTTATCATAGTAGCAAGTCTTCAGACAAAAAAGATATACACTGCGAAGGCATGGTCCTCTTAAACTATTTATTTCTCACACCCACCTTCCCCTATACCATCGCTATGTGATAACTGTTACTTCTAGGGGGTCCTTAACACACCCCTTTAAGAACTAACTAGCAATTTGGGGTTGACTTCCCTCTTGCTACATTGACAAGTGCAATAGACCAGGCTAGCTAGGGTGCAACTATGGAATTTATCAACTTGCGCTAGTATGGAATTTCAGACTAGCTCTATTCTAAACTCAAGTTGGAAAATTCCAGAATTGCACAATGAAACAGTCTTACTAATCTAGTAGGGTACGTTTATGCAATATTTTTGGATTCATTTCTCTTTGTGAGATCTCAACTGGGAATGGGACTGCATGATTAGGTCTACTATAAAGAAGAGCTATGATATTACTTTGGATCACAACAAAAAGATCCTTCAATGTATTAGAAGTATGCACAAGAATCTCATCAAACTCCTTTAGATTTGTTCTTTCATTATGCTTAGGTGTATGATGACATTCATACCTTAGGCATTTACATCACATATTTGTACAAGTGTTATTGTTATTAATTCCAAAGTCACATAAGTATTAGTAACTCATGAAAGTGATACAAACTACCTATGCTACCCTTGATAAGTGTTTAAGTGTTCATACCACATAAGTGTTACAAGTTTCCATGCTCCCAAGTGTCCAGAAATCGAGGGTGGATTGTAAGCATGATAAATTATTTCTGTACATTTGCAAGTTGATAAAGTACAGAAATATGTACCTTGCTACCAAAAACTTACATAACAAATGCAAATCAATCAGATAATTACAATCATTAAGCGACTCTCATTGCATAGTAATAATCCATTCTCATGGAGAACATACTGCCGTAAATAGGGCATCAATAAGCCATAAGTGGAGTGAACATAATCACAAACATACAAGGCTACCTGCAGATGAAACGTACAACTGAAGAGTCAACTGCAACACCGATTCTACTTAAACTACAAGGAAAAATTAAAAACAATTTACACAATATCAAAAATAACTGGCATTTGTGTGAAGAAACCACCTCAAAAAAGGGGTGACTGAGACCTGCAGTAAAATATTCCATTCAAATAGAACATACCGCTAAGAATCGCAAATTTAAGACAGGACATAAATTTCCAAATTACTTGTCTTGAACTAAAAATTTTCCACCCAAGTCGTAAAAAATTCAACTACAAAAAGTAGCCACTAAACTCCAGAAACCTCAGAGGAATGGCAGAAAAATTCAAGGTTTCAATTGTACAATAGAACGGGACTCTTTCCAAAGAAGATATCCACCCGGGAAATAAAATATGACCGTCAATTCTACAGCCTCAGGTGTACAGCAGGAGTCATCTACTGGCACCTTCTCACATCAAGAATCCTGCGCATTACGGCCGCGAAACTCATGTAGAAAGCTCAAACAAAACAAAATTACTGCTGTTGGTAGCCAAGACCACCCAGACACCCATTTTCAACAATRGGAGTCCATCGGTGCAAGATGCAGATCAAGCTAACCTCAACCAGGCTTCTGATCCATAGACTCCACCACCGGTCAATGTGAACACGCACCACWGTTCAAGCCATATGCCACACTCCAGTGTGGTGACGTCGAACGAAATAACTATACAAAGCGCAATGCATGTGAGCAGGAGGCACATGCGCCAGCACTTCACTCGGGATTCAGAAAAATCGCGTCCAACTCACACATGGGATCAACACCTCGAGAATCGCAGGCGGTGGTTTTCAGATTCCAGCTCTCGCACGCGTAAAAGGGCCACCTGGTGCAAATAAACGATCTATTATGAAGCTGAATATTCTACAGTGGCATAATAAGCGAGACCTCAACTCCATAGAAATCAAGCTAAACAAAGAATTCGAACAGTCGATTGTGAAATCTTCCAAACTATATTCGTCACTCGTTCCAAAACATTAAAAGCATGATTTCTTCATTTGAGTGATAAAATTCATCCACTTCCTTCAAAACTCCGAAATGATTCGTTTCGACTACTACAAATAAACGAGGACACTTCGGGCCATTGAAGCAATTGGAGCAATTCAAACCTTACTGAAAAACAAGAACACCAGAAAGACAATGAACAAAATCTAATCCTGCTCCATCAAAATACAACCAGACCTTRAGCTTCTTTCTCATCTCTTCATCGTCACTTTCGCGAAGGAGGCGCTCCTCCTCCAAGGCATGGTGAAGGCTGTCCCGATCGCGAACACATTTCTCCAGATTGCGCCGAAAAACGGCTTGTTGCTGCTCTAAATCCAGAAGCTGTACCAGCCATACGAACAAGATAAACTATCCTGTCTCCATGTTTCATCATATCGACAAATAAACGAAACGCAGAATATCGGTCCAACACAAAAAAGAAACACTACACACCAAAAGCACGAACTTCCAAGTTGCCAGGGATACACGATTTACCTGAGTCTCCAGTTTACGATTCCGGTCAATTTCAAACATCAGACTCTGTTCACTCTGTTCCTCCAACCTACGGCATCTGAAGACAACGGACAGGGGAAAAAGGGCACACGCAGTCTTAGGACTAACGGACTCAAACAGAAACTCAGGAGGAGCATGGACTGTCTTCAACGTCTGTTCCGTTAAATTGGCGACATTCCATTACTATGGCAAGGTTCAGGCCGCGCGGACCAAATCCAAAACATACACCTGTCCTACTTTTAGGCAACATACATGTCACAGTCTTTCGCTTGTGCAATATCGCCAAAGTAACCAAACTGACATTCATTCAGCATGACAGTGCAAGCAAGAAAGGGAGAACGAAAACTCGAAAAGGATTCTTCTGGAGCAACCATGGAGCCAAGAGATGGAAAACTTGCGGATACGAACCTTTCTCGAATTTGATCATTCTCGTCTTTCAGTTGCTTCAATATCTCCAGTTCCACGGAGGCCCTATGCCCATTCGAAGTGGCAGGACGCTGCTGTTGACCCTGGGGAGGATGAGAAACCTCCGCAGCAGCAGCCCTCCTAACGAACTGAAACACCGACCACAAAAAAGATTAGTGACATCGAAACACAGAGAGCATAGTGTCAACATATTCGACAGTGAACATGATAACATAGGACACCATCGGAGCAGAAAAAACAAAAAGAAACAACAGATACATAACCCGAACATGAAMAGAATACAAATCACAAAAAGTACCATTCTGCCAAGATCTTCCAACGATTTCCGGCTAGGAGCAGTCTCCTTGGGACCAGGCTCATTACCCTGAAAGAAACGTAGGCCAGCAGAGAACACATTAAATACGGACGATCACAAAATGATCTTGCAAATAGCGCTCACAATGACAATTGCCAAGATTCTGCTGACCGCTGCAAATATCACGACRGAGTAATCGAACGGAAGATCGGAAACAGTAAAAGTGGTGAGAGAACCTTCGCTACGGAGGTGCCGTTGGTCAGTGACCCACTTCTAGATATAGCAGGAGCAGGTTCCATTTCAAGTCGTAACCTTCCTAATGTACCCTCTCCATAAGTTCGCAAAACCCCGCCACCCCTCTGTCCATCACACATCGAGTTGGACGGCAAAGAGAGGCGCAGTTCTGCGTGWGGGTCTGATATTGGAGATGACATGGTCGAACCTTGACCCCTACTCAGAACGCCCTCTGCACATCAAGAACATTCATCAATAAGAAAACAGACCACAGGAAACAGACCAGAGAAAACAAAGAGAAATAAATATGAAGGCAGGGACTCCAAATCAAACACGGCGACAAAATATAAATGACACATCAACGAGTAAAATTCGAAAGAACGGATACTACAACCAAGATCCACGCCAAACAGCAAAAATTTCGTAACAACGCCTAAAGTTTCAACACTACTCCGCCGAAATATCCATGCTTCGAAATATTCGGGTATACAACATTCGGATGCCGTGACGAGACTGAGAGACTAATACTTCAGAAAATCCGTGAAGGAAAAAGAGACACACCTCCAGGTAGAGGAGCAGGCGGGATAATCTTCTTCTTACTCTTCTTGCTCACATACCCCACTTTATGACAATTATTGCCCCTGAAACCAAGCACGTCCAGAACTATTAGACATGTCAACAGCGCAGTGCAATGGGTCTGASSAAGARTTSATGAACGWGRAGCGGAGCGAAAGAATCAAGAAACGAACCAGTAGTTCTTCTGCATCTGCAATAACCGAGACTCTAATCGCGAAAGCACTGTGGTGCGCTCAAACCCTTGCTTGTCATGAGCAGGTTCCACAAAGTTCGCCTCGAGCACACCTGCAAGAAAGAAGACTCCGGGGTCACGTGAAGAACAATAACCGGGCTCCTATCAATGATCCCAGTCTATCTGCATGGGAATTGCACCCCTGTCACGAGCAAATCACGCGGCGTGCAACAAGACGGAAACGAGAAGGTCACGAATCGGAGGCCCTGTGATATTTCGGAAAATCAACTATTTGCAAAGGGATACGAACTGAGGAGGGGAATCTGTATTAATCAGGCGTCTCAGCAAGGTTCTCCCTCGTTTAGATACAAAACCATGTGAACAATTTGTAAGTGCCAACCTTTTACAGAAATTCTTTAAAGAATCCACAGATTGAGTGTAATCAATATTCTGAACACAGAACATATCCATGATTCAACCCTCAAAATGCTCTGATTCATATTTCTAGATTCATTAACAAGGTTGAGTCATCCACGCTTCACCGCAATCTCAAGAAAAGACGAGCCGATTCTGCTGGATACTCAATCACGGATGTTCACTAATAAGCTCATCGGAACAGTTCGCGAAGGCGCACAAGAAAGAAATGGGCTCACCTATTATGCCTCGACCATCGCTGCCAGTGCAATTCCAAATTTTCCAAAATGGCTGCGAAAACAAGAAAAGGTACACATCAGCTGACCATCCAACATCGGATACGCTACAAGCATACGATGAACTCCGTATGAAATACACACTCAAGAAACACCAGCAGAGAATTCAGACCAACATTCGTCGAAACAATCGGTTCAAAGAGACGAAAGACGAGACCGACTTCGTCACTCCATTCCTACAAATCCATGGAATTCGGTGGCTCGACAATATGCACCTTAATTAGTCGGTTCTTGTGGTAAACGTTGAAGCCTTGGATATTCACATGGTCCTTAGCATCCTTCACAAACCCAATGGTCACAACGGCCACCATCTGCAACATCTCATTATCATCACACACTGCAGGAATAATGGGCTCTTCGACATTCAAATCGACACCCGCACACGAAGGATCGGACGACAATAACCAACAGACCTAAAACATTGCATGCATACTGAACGGACAGGGAATCAAGACCAGGCACTCACATCCGTTTCGCGGGTAACATGATCAGAACCACTCTGCGGCCTATACGTCAGCTCTTGGGTGTACATCAAGTCATCCACAAGGTTGTGGTGGTGAACTTCTTGTCCCCGGAGAAGGATTCGAAACCCAGGTGGCATTCGCATGTACAATATCGAGACATAACTCTGCCACAACACCACCACTATCGGATTGGGAAACAGCTACACCATTGACCCCTAAAAAGATCACAATCTCATGGTTTACGGATGACTAATTCAACTGACTAGAGTCTCGAAAACATAATCAGTTCAAGACCAATTGCATATCAGCGGAAACAGTAAGGAACATGGCATGCGTTCCGGAAGAAAAAAAAAAATTCCAACACAGAAGTCCCCGGTAGGCCATCTTCAAAACTCGCACACAAAAAGGAGGCCTAAATCAGGTCTCCAGGGTCGAGAAGGAACAAGATGATGAAGGATTCCGCTTCTTCCCAAATGTTATCAGCGGTGTTTCATGACATGCAGATAGAAAAAAAAAAACAGTGCGGCGAGCAGGAAATCCTATCTGCGTCGTTTCATGACTCTCATTGGGAAAACAGCATTTTTGCAATCACGGCATAGGATTTGACCTTCAAGTCTACGTGCATTGCAGTACTCTATGCATTGTTTCCCACAGATTAAGCTCCCTTTCGTAGTTGAAAGGCGTATTGTCCTTCAAACGATACAAAGTGAAATTTAAAGAGATATCTTCTGTCTTTCGGTCCCAACGTACTCCAATCAAACTCTCCAACAAAACCTCCTCGTTGCCAACAGAGCAAGTCAGGTAATATAGCAAGCGCAATTTGTAGGGGACAGAACCGGATAAATCCTGCATAACCTGAAAGAACAGCCGCCGTCGGGGCCAGTTCTTATAAAGAACTTGGAGTGCCTTTCTAGCGTAAATATATTCCTGTACCGATTCCTGGTGGGGAAACCCTGGTGTGTTTGAAGGTCAAGGATTATAGCTCACAAGCGAACCAACCTCTGTACGACGAGCATTCCAGCATTGCAAGGCAGGCACAGTCCCTGTCCCAGTAGTCTTYTCACACTGCACCAACGAAGCGCTTCGAAATAACAGCCACCAGCTCTTGCACAGCGCTAAGTCTACAGCGGAGCATTGGCAATAAGATAAAACGACCCGGCGGTCAGCGAAAYCCAGTGTTGACTTCCACCGGTCAATTCAGCACAGAACGACGCAACCTGACCTTGGAAGCACCACCGCTCCTCCGTCTGGACCCTTCCAACACCTGCTAACTTCAATTGCACTTTTCACCAACAACGCCACAAACAGGCCTTCACACCGTTAAACGAAGCTTCCAGCTCCTCACTCTGCTTCCAGCTCCTCACTCTTGCACTCATACCAGTCCCTCATTTCCCTCACTTCTTATTCCGAATGCATGCAAACATTACATCTGCACGAGAAGGAACTACATCCGCACCCTCAGCCAACCAGCATTTTCACAAGTACGCGCGTGCTCCGCCTCTAAACCCGACGCCACGCAACCAGAGGAAGAACAAAAGAAACGCAAGRTCTCGGGTCCAACCAAAGAACCACCAATACGTTACCTAGACCACCGAAATTCCACTGAAACGACACACCATCGACACACGCTTGTCCGAACCCACAGCAACCCCAGGGACAGCAACACACGCCCCGTTACCTTCGAAACCCTGGGCGAGGCGTAACTGCTACGATACGGCACCAAATTGGCCACGAAAAAGCTTCACAGCTGCACCGCAACACCGTGCACCCGGTCACGACCTCCAATAGTCACGCTGCGACCGTGACGGCCTACCTGCGGGCTTGGTGACTGTTAGCTGGGCAACAATGGTGTTCGTGGAAGCTTAGACCCGGCAGAGGTCCCGAGGTTTATTGAACGAAGAAGAGGAGGAAGACGAAGTTCCCCGTGGGGTTCCCTATGAGTTCCTCAACGCTCCAACTCCATTCCGTACCTGTTCGCAAATCCCTGCACTGCTAATGATSATCGAAATCAAAACTTGCCATGAAGTAAAGTGTGTGATGGAGGGATGAATGTGACAAATTAGTTTCTCAAGTTATTGTGTTGAGTTGATGGCTGCTTTAGATTGGTTCCCATGCCAAATGGAAACACCTTTGTATCAAATTCTAGTGTTCCTTGTTTTAAGTAGTTTGGTTTATGTGTTCGCAAGTAGTAGAAAGTATATTTTTTTGAACATACGATCATCAGTGTAAGCTTTAAGGTAAAATTGGAATATAATGAAGTTGTGGTTTATTTTGAATTTAAGATATAAAAGATTATGACCCGAATCTCAAAAAGGGCGTTTTCATTGGAGGATTTACAAAAAAGCCTCAGATCGATCTTTCCAAGTCGCACACCATCACAATCATGGTTATAACGACATCCATATCCCCAGATGACCACTTGAGAGAAGAACCTAAGGTTCTTTTAGCATATTGAAACTATATATGAGGTGCTTGGAATCTCTATGTTTGCGGCCATTAAAGTTTAAGAGACAATGCCTTGTGCAACAATGACTTTTGGCCAAAAAAATTTGCCTTCATAGAGCATTAACACTGACGTGATCCAAAAATCTCATATTCGTAGTAACAGACTATTCAAAGTTGGCCTTGTTGTTTGGTTAGAAATTGACAAACCTATTGGTTACATTGGAGCCCATATTAACACTATTATTTTTACGTAGGTAAAGCAAATTGTTCAAGATTTGGCTTAAAGTTGCAAGTGAACTTTCACTTCATTTGAACAATCAAATTTCACTTCAGTGTCGTCAATCTTGAATTGTCTATTTTGCCAAAAAATGAAGTAAATTCTATCAAAAGACATGTTTGACTTCAACTGTACTTCAAGCCAAATCTTAATTAATAGTATATGCTTTACTTACAAAAAGGTGAAATTGCCACAAAAAATTTCACTTCACTTGAAAAGTCAAATTTCATTTTGAATTAGATCATGAACAATATAATTCACCTATAAAAAGGTGGAATTCATCAAATTTCACTTTTAATTACTTCAAGAGTCAAATTTCACTTGAATTTCAAGCAAAATCATGAACGATTTGCTTTATCTACAAAAGGTGGAATCTATCAAATTCCACTTCAATTTGAAGCCACATGYTAGACAACATATTTTGTATACACGAAGGTAGAATCTCTTACAATCAAATTTCAATTCAATTTTGTGATGACAATGATTGCGACACTCTTGGCAACACTTTAGTATGGTGAGAATAGAACTTTTAAGATTTAATTAACATAGAAAAAAAGGGACAACCAAGTTCCCTTGCTATTTTCCATATGTTTATTTTGCCCACTCTCTACTTGGTTTCCCATGCTTGAACCCATTTTATACTTGCTTGCAAATGCTAATGGAAGAAGTTGCAAGCTAGACTTTTAATATAAATCTTGCACTTAAATTGAAATGCAATTGCTGACTAAGGTTATTGAATTAGTTATTACATACTAATGATGCTACAAGCAAGCTTATTAAAGCTAGAGTGTTACCGTAGTTATCCATCTTATATTTACAAAGATTCCAATAGGTGTGAAGCATATTAAATATGTATTAATCTTTATGTTTAACATATGCTTCACACCTTTACTTTAAGGAACCTCATTTTTATCTTTTATTTATATAATAGATAAGACCTAAATTCAACTCGTGAAAAGATTGCTATGTACAATTAGTCAATGTAAGACTCTAAATATACTCTCTTGGCATTTTTGAACTTGTTAAATTTCTATTTTTTTGTATTGACAAATTTAGAATTCAATTTTGAATGTAAAAAACATAAAGTCATCATATTTTGAGGCCTCATGGACATCTAGTTGAAGCCATGAACTCTTTGGATTTATGAGCCTCATATAATGATTTTTGAGCCATTTTTGTCTGCATATCCTTTCATTTAAATTTAGGCTTTGAATAATCTCAAATACCACTTGAAACCAATACAGATTTTCAAAAACAACCAATGAGATTTTAAATTTTTAGGTTTGATATAGTTTAAATGAGTTTTTAAAAAAATATTCATGTATTGGCAAATATAGGGTTCATTTTTTAGATGCTTGACATAAAAGAATATAAGAATATTTTGAGACACAAATTTATTGAAAACCGTATTACAAATTTTAAAAATTGATAGTGTAGGATTCTTGTTGGGGCAATAAATTAATAATTTAGAAATGCTTAGATTAAAAGTATACAAACAATAAATTTAAAAATTTTAAATTGTTCAAACTACAAGTTTAAAATTACAATATACGTCCTTATAGCTTTTCAAGAATTAAAAATGATTAAGTTTAAAATTTTACAAATTACAAAATCTCTAATCATTTGTCACATTTATAGCGTAGGAAATCAAAACCCTAGTAAAATTTTGAAGAAATTCTTAGCATAGTGGTCAAGATAGTGGCRGATTTAGTTGTAAAGAAATGCTTTTAAGGTCATTGTCAATAGCAAAAATTTATTTAAATTATCGCTAATTTATTCCCTTTTTAACATATTTCTTCATATTTGTTGATTTGGAATGCTCTTTAGTTTTTAAAAGGATTATTTCTTAAAGTTATTGGCGGAATTGCAAAAAAAATCCGTATTTGATTTATATTGTTGGATCATGAACTTTCATTTCGATGTCCTCTTAGCACCCAAAAATACAATTTCTATCCTTAACACTTGACTTTTTTTTTGATTGGTCAAAATAGTGGTTTCTATTGAATTGTAAAAAAAATGCATGAGATGTGGTCATAAAAATTTCAATTCTTTCTTCAAATAGTAAGTTTTTCAACACTGGAAAATTCTAAACACATTGAGCTATTTCTCTTATGATTTTTTTTACCGTAATGATCTTAGTTTTTAATATAAATACTGAAAGACAACCCAATATTTTCAAGGAAAAAAAATTCAATAAAAAATTTTTTTATGCCCAAAAATTCTGCCTGAAGTCGGGCAACGACCAAAAAATGGTCGTTTGAGCACTTAGGGGTTAATAAGAACTTTTCATCATATAGAAACAAAGAATGGATACTATTTATTTATTCATCTATCATTCATCTTACAATTTATAATTGACTACCTTGGAAAATGATAATAGGATCAAGCCGTATGCAAGGATATCATATGTAATGGGCAAGAATTGATGAATGCTATAAATGAAAATATGCTTCAAGATCCTTTTTTTCATTATTAAAAAATTGATAATAGATCATTTTTCCAAAAAATTACCATCTATTCTTAGAATTATTTTTCACCAAACCTGTCCAATAAGTATGATATTGGGGATGATATCGTCCCATTCAAAAGACATTTGCAAGTTCTTGTAAACTACAATATATTGATTTATCTTAATAGTAAGAAGGGGTGGGTGGATAGCATCATTTAACAAATTAGTATCACCACCAAAAAAACTTGGAAATTTGTTATGATATTTCAAGAACATTTCCTTTCAACCTACACTAATTCAAAATAATTTGACTTTGGTAAATTAGAATCATGTGCACTATTGTATCATGGCATATCCATCAATGTAGATTTTGAAGTCAATAAAGACAATTATAGATAAAACAAAGTCTATGATAATTTGAATTGACTTCTGACCATAGAAAGACAATATTTGCATGTATAACTACAAATTAAGAAAGTGAATTCATTTTTGTTGTCCCCTAAACTTTTGTAAACAACCACAAGTCAACTATTGAAAGATGAGATCACAAGAGTCCAATTTGGAAGGGCCTTCGATGGACAAGTTAGTCACCAAAATACTTTGATTATTGAACCAATAGATGCATTCTTTGTTTCTACAATTATCAATGAAGTCATCCATCAAAACTCATAGGTGGCATAAACGCTTCAATTCTTTGTTGATATTTTGAATATTTTTGTTTATATCTTTGGAGGATCATTTACTAYAATTTCCTTAAATTGATCATTAAATAAGGTTGTCTTTCAAGATTCAAGTATTACCTTGGATGAATGAGGAGTTAATTGGACTAAACGGCACTTGCAAGCCCTCCATTAAAGTTCGTGGAGGCTTATTCTGCGATTTTAGAGGCGAATTCCCTGGCAGAATTCGGTCAATGATTCAACATGCCAATACCGTTTGGCTAAATTGGCTTGTTCATACTTGGTTTGAGACTTGGTCTTCTGGACAGATATTACATGCAAGATTTGAATTTGAATTTGGGAGGAAGTTAGAAAAAGCGAAGCACCGTGCACAGATACCTAGGCAGGAGGTGATACTGGGGTGATACATACCTAGGATAAAATCGCAAAATAAGCCTTCCCATATTTTAATGTAAGAGAGCATGCCTTACAGGGCCGATTATGCCCTGGCTCGCGCAGCATGGGCTCGCCTAGGCACGCTTGCCAGGGCATAATCGTCCCTGTAGGTCTTGTTCTCTATTACGTTCATTGTCCAAAATATGGACGTTGGAGCGCTTAAGGGTGAAAGGACAAGCTAGTCTCTAAGGAACTAATCATTTTCAAGACGTGTGCATCTTACAAATCTTGCAAGCCTGCCATTCATTGTCCAAAATATGGATGTTGGAGTGCTTAATGGTTAAAGGACAAGCTAGTCATCAAGGAACTAATTCTTTTCAATACGTGTGAATCTTGCAAGCGCTCCGTTCATCATCCAAAATATGGACGTTGGAGCACTTGATGGTCAAAGGACTAGTTAGTCACCAAGGAACTAATTCTTTTCATTTGCTTCACAAAACCCAGAAACACTAATTCGAGGTCCAACTATCAATGTGCAAGACCTCCTCTTTGTACACAAAATTCTAAAGGATGAATACTTGTCATTTTGTTCCACAATACAATGGGCTATCACAAAGATACTTGATTTTGCCCTTAGTTTTGAAAGTAAATATTTCTTTAATGTAATTTGTGTTTCGCAAAAATAATTTACCACCACCTTCTAATGCACGAGATTAGCTATCGAAAGAAGGAAAAATGTGAAAATCCAATTACAATAAAGAGATATTTATTTTTGAAACCAAAAGCAAAATCATGCCAAGATGGAAATTTCTCTATTTAGAGGGAATTGTGAACCTTTTTTGGAGATGCTTGTTGAAGGAAAGATGTGCGTATGGAGGTTTTCTACATATCTCTGCAATTGCGTAAAAAGAATTCATCGCCAATGTTTTTCAATAAAATTTTCATGTGAAACCATTAAAATTAAAATTAAAAATTTCATCATAAATGGAGTTTGTTTGTTTTTTAAATTGAAATTTGGTATGCTTGATTGGGATTGCATAAGATATCAATGTTAACCCTTAAACGCCGCCGCGGACGTTTATTGTCCTGTCGATGACAAAAAACTCATCTAGAGAGTGGACACTCACTAATTTTCACCTGTTCTTTATCTGAAAGTGACCACACATATGTCAATCATCATGGGAAGTCAAATTTAGTGTTTTTGATTGCTTCTATATTTTTAGGTAGCCCTAATTCTATGAAGATAGTAAAGATTTTCACATGAAAGTGTTGAGTGCCACGCTATCCTTCTCGCAATTTTTGAATGGGTAGCAACAGGTATTGGTTTGAACAATTTATCCAAAGCTAAACATGTGTGTGAAGAGTGTTTTTCCCCTCGGTCAAGCACTACATATTGCACCCCGCCTTCGCCAGCGGTGATAGGTCCGTCCTTTAAGGGTTAAGGTAGGAGTCTCAAACTCCAATAGGGCATTAAAAGCGGACATGATTAAGAGGTAAATTTTGCTTTTTTAATGTACTAATTCTGCACATTTCAGGAGGTGGTCACTCTTGACAACCACTTTTGAGCCCTTTTGGTCAACTTCAAAAGTTTGTAACTAATTCCACAAAGTTCCAAAAATTATGAAACAACTTGGGTTAGACGGCAATTACATTTTTCTTCCTACAAAAATTTACTGAAAATTGTTTCAAGGGGCTGAGCTTCCCCCATCAAATGATCAGCTCTTAAATGGTCGCTTTATGAGCCTCCTACCTTACTTGTGCAAAACAAAACAAATTTCAACTCTATTTTACATTAAGTTACACCAAGAAAACAAATTGTCCAGAATGCCATCACATATCTTTATGGAAACCCACTGCACATAAAAAAAAAGGATTCTCTGTCATCCGTTGGACCAAAATTAAAAATGTCCGCGCATCATTCAAGGGCTAGCATATGGCACATGATGGTCACCAACTTCAGGTGGTCACAACTTTCGAAAGGAACCAAATCTCCTGGGCCGAATTTCAATCTCCTGTAAMGTACTTATTATTATGTGCAAAAAAAAAGTTCAGGGCCTTCAGTTGGACTTATGTTTTTTAGCGTCCAAATCCCCGCTGACTGATTTTAATGATTTATTGAGTGTCAGTACAGTTCAGTGGGGCAGGAGATTGGGGGCCAAGAGTGTGGGCCATAATAAGTTTAAGTTAACTTATTGGGTGTGTGGTTCATGGTTCTTTATGTTGACRAACTTTTGAATTCRTGCTTTTCATGGCAAGTTCGGCCTTCAGTTGGTATTGTCGGTAACGGGTAAAAGTGACATTTGATATATGTACATAGCATTTTTTTAAAGTTGTACGATATTTTGGAGATTTGTTGGCCCTTCTCCACGTGTACCTTTTACAAACTCAACATATGATTTCAAGGTGGTAGTAGAAATTTCAACGTTTCTCACTTTATTATATGAGGCCAAAAAAACAAGTGTATTGAAATGAATGGAAAAGAGACAAAACATGGCTTCTCAAAAATTTTATATATTTATAGCAATTGAAAAGTCAACCATGGTAAAACAACCCATAACGGACCAAATGGGGGATTTGCCCTCTTGTCATTTCTAAAATTTTCTACTTATTTCACGAGAAAAAGTCATGTGATAGAAATGGTGAGAACATTTGAAACTATATTTTTTTGACAAAGTGTGAATTTGTTATGAATTTTTGAAGTGTTCAACCCATCATAGTCTGAAAGAGTTTGTAGACTACGATAGAACCAACCAAAACTAATTCATAACACTCATCTTACTCACCCATTGTGGTCACAATATTTCAAACATAGAAGACTTGTAAAAGGTACTTCCTACGATGTATTAACACTAAAAAACTAAAAGTTCCTATTGTGGTCACTAATTACTCCATTCCAATTAGCTAAGACATTGAATGTGGCGCGAATCTCAATCACCGAAAGAAAACCATAATGGGGTCATTCTTGAGAGTTTACAATGGATAAAAGATTTGTAATGGGTTGTTTTACCTTATATACAATTTGAGGAACAACTTTTTTGTTTGGATTTACTTTCTATAGGRACTAAGAATAATACTAGCACTTCTTATATTAGTCCAAAATTCCACTAAAACTTACATGATTCAATTTTCTAATCAAAAACAATCATTGAGAGATTTCAAAGAATGAATATTATGTTTTATCAAAACAAGAGATGTTTTATTTATTATAAGATTTCTTGGGTTTCATTATTGTAACGTGAAATATTTCAATATATACATTTATCTTTCATCCAACAGTTGTCTACCTAAGAGATGCAGCTAATTATGTGTTTTTTTACATGAATTTAAGTTCATTCACTATGTAAACACACTACAAGAAAAGGGGCCCCTAATCAACACTTGAATTGAATTATGTTGATTGAGAAAAAAAACAGAATTTTGTGTAGTGATTCGACCACTGCATTTTTTGAAAGAAATAGCTACCAACATAATTGTGTTCATTTTGACCAAAAATAGTATTTGTTTTCAATAGTTGATATGGCAATCCATTAAACATCTTCAAAGTAAAATTTTAGACTACATTTTGGCATAGTACAGTCAATAACTTCTATCAATAAAATTTAATCAAAAAAAAGGTGGAAAATCAAACCACATTTCATCTTTGAAAATCCATTTGACATTTTAAGCCTCCAATCAAAAGTTATAGACAAATTTCAAAGAGGGTTGGAAGGGACATTTCCTTTGACAATTTCAAACTTTGTCTCTAAAATTTGTCCATATCTTTAGATGGGAGGCTCAAAATGTCAAGCAACTTTTTGGAGATGAAATTTGGCTTGAGTTCTCAAATTTTTTGATCAAAGTTCTTTAAAAATAGTTATTCTACTACGACAAAACAAGGTCTAAAATTCCTATGAGTGTTCGAGCTCATGCTCATCCTAATTTACACATCCCATGTGGTTTGTTCTATCTCCTACCCCCACTTGTATAAAGAGCTTGTCTTTTTGTCTCTTCTAACACCAAGGCAAGTGGCACTTTGGGTTCAATTGCCAAATACAGTGCTTGCCTACCTGGCAGGTTTTGCCTATGTGGTGGATTTTTGAATAATAATAATTTTACCTAATTAAAAAATAAAACCAACATAATTGTATTGATTATTTTTCAAATCAAGATGTCCTAACTATTATATATGATATGATTTTCATGTTGGCTTGGAAGTTGTTTTTCTTGTAGTGACATGTGCTCACAATAGTGAGCTTGTCTTTGAGTCATATATTTTTCACTATTATGAACACATTAATCCTTAGCAATTTTTTTGTGTAAATAGCACCTTTGCTACATTTGTACCAAATATTTAATTGAAGTTGAAACATGAGCTTTAGCACTTGGAAGTCATTAATTGATTTTTAACATATATATTTAATGAATACTACTTTGTTATAGACATTTTTATAAAAAAAATCTGACTCTAGAGTGAGGTAAAATAGAAAGTTTAAAGCCTACATATGAAGGATTTGATTACCTTGAAAGTAATGATTTTGTAGGTTTTTTAAAGTAAAATTCGAACATTTGGCTCTCTTGGAGGTTAAATGAATAGTTTTATATAGYTTGATCTAGTATAAATGCAACAATAAAAGTATGCTTTAGATCTCAAACTTATGTAGATGTCGACAAATGTGCCAATTTTATGATTTTCTTTTGTACATATGATTTGCTTTGAATTATATATTTTCTAGACTTTGAGTCAATTCTAACAAAGTTGTCCACTATAATTTTAATTGTGCTCAATGCATTAAAAAGTGACAATTTTGGGACCATTTTGTGAAAAATAATCAAAGAACTTTTAAGGTTGAATGGGGCCATAGAATTCAACAACCTAAAACTTTGACTTGGGGGCCACTGTTTTGGTGCCAAAAAATAGTCATGTAGTTGCAACATAAGTAGCCATCTCATTAAAAGGCAATTTAGCCCAATTGTTGATATGAAGCTTTTAAACCAAATTGATTTGCCCAACTCAAATATTTGACCCTTGAAGGTTTTCAACTACATTTTCACCAAAAATGCTCCAAAATTGCCTTTTCTAGTACATATACAAATTTTTAGGAAAAGAGACATTTTTGGACACATGTAACAATAGGATCTTATAGTAAGATGTTTTGAAAAGATGTGGGAAAGATTTAAAAAATTACCACCATTATAGATTGGAAGCACTAGTAGAAAATTCAGTTTTTCTTGTTGATTCGGTCACGTTGTCCCGGTCAATTTTTGACAGAAATTTGTTGATTTCAACAAATTTCTGTCAAAAATTGACCGGGACAACGCGACCGAATCAACAAAAAAACTGAATTTTCTACTAGTGAAGACATTAGCATTTGAATTGATATAAATCCATTTTTTTGCCCTTCAAAAATTTGGGTAGCACCACTTTACAAGGTCAAAAATGTTCAAAATGGTGGTAATTTTTTGGATTCATTCTTCAAGATAAGTTGGCTACATGCTTGAAAATTTTCAAATCATTTGGAATTGTACAACATATAAGAAAAAAAATTGTAAGTAGATAGAGGTAGAAAATGATTCAAAACACTAAATTGTTAAGAAATTTAATTATGGAATTGAAAAATCCCAATCCCAATTATGGTAATGATACATTGAATAATCTACATACACTACTTTTTTTTTTTTTTTAAATATTGAAAATTGAGTTAAATAAAGAACTTCATATTTTAGCATAGAGATTCCATAACTACGCGCAAACTAAAACTTCTCATAACTTCATCTTATTAATCAAAATAGAATGATTCAAAACATTCCATGTACATATAAATTTAGAAAAATAATTCCAATTTTTATTTCTTGAGAAAGTGATTTTTTCAAACATTTTTTGACCTGCCTGAGCTGCCCAAAATCTAAGAAAGCTACATATCATGCAATAACTTTTTAACCATGTGGTCAAAAGTGATGAAAATTGTTGGGCCTTAAAACTACTCCTTGGTCACATCTTTTGAAAATTTCAAAGAAAAAAAATAAAAACTCCAATCGCAATGAGCTACCTAAAAATGCTAATCCTGCCAAAAAATATGGTTTGGTCCTTTAGGGGTTAAACAATATTTGCGTTTGATTTTGGTAGGTTTGAGATTAGGACAACAACTAGGCCCTAATATAAAGTAGGCTTTAAATTAGTATATTGGAATATGGACCAACTCAGAAAAATGGTGATAGAAGACTTGTTTTGGATGGTCAAATAATCTCACCATGGCTCTTTATAAAGATCATTATCACTTTAGCTCTTAAAAACATTGTAATATGTGTATATGTGTTGAATAGGCCCATAAAATCAAAATTCAACAAGTGCCATGCAACCATAGGACCAATTTTTACATTCTTGGCCATAAAAAATTCAAGGTTTAACACCTCCGTATTTGGTGCCATTGGATAACTACATGAGCCACTTATAAATACTTTTGTAGCAACTTAACCCCTAAAGGACGAGGCCATTTTTCTGTCAAAAACCACTCAAAATTTCCATTTCTCCTACATTCACCCAAGAAAACAAATAAAACATTTTCTTAAGAATCTAATTGTTGGAACTTGTACTTAATCCCTAAAGTCCCATGGCCTTTTTTCTCTCAAAAACCATTCAGAACTGCCATTTCTACTGCAAGGTGCAAAACTTTCAAAATTTTCAATTTTTTTACATATCTAACCGTAGGATCTTGCACTGGACCAATATATGAATGTATATGAAATTTTTATTGTCTTTGACCACATAGATTGTAAGATTTATGAGTTTAAAGTGAAAAAAACAAGATCTTTATGCATTCTATGAGTAGATTTTTTGGCTTTGAAGCTTCCTAATCAAAAGTTTTTGCTCTACTTAGTGAAATTAAAATTTTATATGTTGTAGATTCAAGTTGAGGATCAAAGGAAAAAAATTCAAAAAACACACACTTGATATTTAATCATTAAAAAATTATTAAGTAGAAGTAGGTCCACAATTGAATGAAACATTCAATTGTTAATAACTCTAAGGTAAGATTGAAACACCATAATCCCAATGGTGAGATTCTTTTTGCAAAAGAACTTGATCCTATTAAGGAATTGTTTTTGAAAAATTGTGAAAATTGCATTAAAAAAATGAACTCTATAGGTTATTTTTTCAAAAAGATGCTTCAATTGTCCGAAAAACAAGATTGTCCATAACTTTCTCATTATTAGGCCAAATTGAATGAATCAAAGCTTGAGACGTACACAAAAATATAACCTTTGAGAAAGAAGGTAAAATGAAAAAAATCCGTATTTTTGTGATTTTTTTGTTCTGCCGGACAAACTGAAATTTGTGCATAGTATGGCATAATTTTTGCCCCCGGGCACCAATTGAAACAAAAATTATAATTTCAAAAAGCTAATGTGATTTTCTGTCATCAAAAAAAGTTTCAAAAAATTATGTCAAAAATTGAGATCACACAAGCCTGCCGAAATCCCAAGTGTCCCCCGAGGGGATACTTGGGAATTTAGGGGTTAATTTGTATGAGATCATGTGGTAAAAATTTCATAAAGTTTGACCGTATAGATTGAAAGATAATTATGAGCATTCAAAGTTGGAAAAAAAAGTTTTTTTGATCTGCGGTTTGCAATTTCAGATGACTTTGACCGCCATTTGTGGAAAACTTTTACACTACAGATCTTGAATTAAAAAAAATTTGTGTTAAAGAATTGAGTTGAGTATCTAGGAAAAAAAATTTACAAAATAAACACTTGGTTTCCATTCTTTAAAAAAATATTAAGTAGAAGTAGATCCAAGATTGAAAGAAAAACTAAATGGTTAATATCTCTAAGATGGGATTGAAATACAATAATTTCAACAATGGGATTGTTCTAGAAAATATACTAAACCTTGTCCAACAATTGTTTTTGAAACATTGTGAAAATTGCATTTGGAAATGAATCCTATAAGTTTCATTTTCAAGAAGATGCTTAGATTGCCTCAAAAGCAAGCTTGTCCATAACTTTTTCATTACTAGTCCAAATAGAATGAATCAAAGCTTCACATCTAGACAAAATATATCATTTCAGAAAAAATATTTTAAAAAATTAAATTTTGAATTTTGCAAATTTTTTTGCTACGCGCCGAGTTCAATTTAGGCTTCTTGTGTTATAACTTTTGCTCCTGGTCACCAATTGAAATATAATTATATTTCTACAAAGCTAATTAGTTTTTCTATCTTATGAGAAAGTTTCAAAAAACTCACCAAAATTTGAGGTCATAAAAACGTGCCCGAAATCCATTGTGTCCTCTGCGGGGACACTAGTCCTTCAAAGGTTAAGGCCTACAAGTAATGAAATTGTAGAACAAATGAGTAAAAATCAATATGTGTTATACCACTGCTATGAAAATCTACTCCATGTAGAGGTTAAAGCGGGGCACCCCTCAAGCTCTTCATTATATTCATTGCTATCCATAGTGACACAATTATATTGCTTCATTTTTTGCATCTTTATATTGTGCGTGCAAGATTAATGCTCTAATAGCATCTTGAATTGAATGAACCTCTAAAAGCATGTGATGCAAATAAGACTAGATGAAAGATGAACTCTTTTATTGATGTTAAGTCAATATTCTATATTTCTTTCTTATGCTCAAATACTAAAAAGTGCATGGTCTTAGAAAATCCACCTATTTAGATTTACCTTCTTAAAGCTCTTGCATATTGTATTCAAATATTGTTCTTGAATTTGAAGCCACTTTAGTTACAATTCATCTTCATACGATTAAAAAAACAAGACCCCCCTTGCACAAATACTAATATTCACACCAATTTTCTCGGTTTCAGGTGATCCTATTTTATAGAGAGTGTGATTCGGTCCTCAAAATTAACCCGTAAAGCCAACTTTGTTTTATGAGTTGAATCAATTTTTTTTTGAATTGTAACTATAAATTCAAGACATGTTGGAGATCACATAAGAAAAGAAAACACAACAATATCACCTATGGATTGAAAGATTATATTGTTTGATCATGAAGGTATTAAAACTCCAAAAGTGTTTTGATGTCTTTCAATCCTTTTTTTACATTTCAAATCTAAACATTGGTGACTCAAAAAATACGAGTAATCATATTTAAAAAAATACATAATCCCTATCAATTTATGCCTTCTCAAAATCTATTCTCCTATTTTTTTTAATTGAATTTCTAATGTGTTTTTTCTTCAAGATCTAGTGTATTTGAGGCTCATTTCCAAGAGTTCTCAACACTACAGAAAGTCAAGATTGCAATGGACACCCTTGCACAAAATCTCAAGTAGAAAATTTACAATCAATCATTTTCAAAATCAAATTTTTGATGCTCAAACTAGACTTCAAAAGAGAAGTTTTCAAAAATATAAACTACCAAAATTAGCAACTTGTTTGGGCTTTATCTAACTTCAACATATTGTCGTCACCTAAAATTTGGTGCCTTAGGCATTTAGGCTGGGTCAATGTCCACGAAGAATCATCGGCTAGTTCAAAATTAGCCAGTGGAATCGGGAAAATAACTACTTGCAATTCAAAAGCAATCAACAAAAGCTGCTGAAAAATCTATATAATTTCTATTTTGAGTTTGAAATAGAGAAAATAACCAGACTCGATACTTGTAAAACCGGTTCAATTTGGAAATTGAAAGAAAATAGCTGGTAAAATTCAAAAAACTTCCCGAACGCTGGGCCGGGGTTTAAACTTTGGTTGACAATGTGATTTGAACTTTGAAGGGCACACTTGTACCGGTCTGGATGGAGGAACTCTACCGCCCTGTAATTAAGCTTAAGATAGTGTAGCCAGTGGGCCCTTCAACCAGAATAGTTCTGCAAGAAAAATTAATTGATCAGGTTTAGTTGGGAAGCGAGCCCCACTGAGGAGTTCGTCAGATCAAAGTCAAAATTAGAGAACACAAATCATACGTGCAATGAGCACATAGGTCATGGGAAGTAATCAATACACAAAATTAAAAATATTTATATAGCCTATATTCTTCTCATGTGGGGCCTAAAGAATGTTTGTCTTCTTGACAAATCTGCCGTATAACTTACCGGTATAACTTACCGGTTGTACAGTGCAAATTGCAGCGCAACCAATAGGAAGGTGAACCAGCCAATGACAGGCAGAACGGCTGGTTTTGCCCTTTGGATTTGTAGATTTGAAAATTTAAAATAAATTCCACTTAACCCCTAAATGACCCTGAGGACAGAATGTGTCCTTGACCAATTTTTTAAGTTAAACAAAACCTTACCAAATTACTATTTTTAGTAGTTTATATTTTTGAAAAATTATTTTTGAAGTTTAGTTTTAGCTTCAAAAATCTGATTTTGAAAATGATTGATTATGATTTTTCTATTCAAGATTTTGTGCATGGGTGTCCATTGCAATCTTGACTTTTTGTAGTGTTGAGGGCTCTTGCGAATGAGCCTCAAATACACTAGATCTTTGAGAAAAAATCACATTAGAATTTCATTTAAAAAAATTGTAGAGTAGATTTTGAGAAGCCATAAATTGATTGGGGTTATGCATKTTACTACTTTTAACCTCAYATTTTTTTGGTGACCAAMTTTTTAGATTTGACATRWGAAAAGAGGATTRAAATACTTCAAATCACTTTYGCAGTTTTAACACYCTCATGATCAAAMATTATAATCTTTCAATCCGTAAGAGATATTGTTGTGTTTTCTTTTCTAATGTGAACTCTAACATGTCTAGTTTGATTTTACACGGTTACAATTCAGAAAGAATTGATACAATGTATCAAAATGTTGGCTTTTAGTTCAATTTGGAGCAATTCTAGAAGCTCAAGAAATTCCAGGGTCATTTCCAGGGACAAATGTGAGAAATAGGGAGAGTAATTGAAATTTTATCTTTTTGACAAAGTGTGAATTTGTTATGAATTTTTGAAGTGTGGTGTCTTATTGTCCCAAATGAGTCTCTACACTACCTCAAAACTAGCAAAAAGTAAGCGCAATGTGTCACTCTCTCACATAAAGTGGTCATCTCACTCACATAAAGTGGTCATCTCACTCACATAAAGTAGGTACAATATTTCCTAATATGGCCACAACATGAAGGCATAGAATACTTTCTTCTTGCTATGAATTTACACTCAAAATGGGGAAGTTCCTATAATTCCAATTACCAATTTTTCTAGCAACATCATCCAAGACATTGATTTTGGCCACAAACTCACACTAATGTAGTCCAAATTTCATTTATTGAAAAAGATTTGTATTAGGTTGATGTTGTAGTTGATGCAAGATTGTGATGGATCATTTCCTAAATAATGTCTATCATTTACCTTTTGCTTGTCATAGGATCATATCAAATAAAAACAATAATTTCACAACAAGAAAATTTTGGTTTTGTGTTTTGTAATGTACACCACAATTCATACTTCAAGGAGAAACCACAAAACCATTTTTTTTCAACAATGTGACTCACTGGAAGCTCTGGGGCGATCGGCCTGGGCTGGAGTGGGGTGGTTTAACCCCCATTTTGAACCATCATCCCCCTCTAGATACACTAGAAAAAATTTAGGGGGCCAAAAATTGAGCCCCCTTTTTGAACCACCATACCGAGCTGAAATGGATGTGAGCGCGGGCTGAAATGGATGTGAGCAGGCTGAAATGGTTGTGAGGCCCTGTTAGGACGCGCTGTCAATCGCATTCACTGTTCATACCATAGTTTGGCCCCGCAGGACCTCTTTAGCCCGGCGGGCCAAAAGCTCCCGAGCTCCCAGTGACTAGCCTAGTCACTCAATGCTTCATGAATTTTATGCATGCGTTCTGAATCACTGTAGGCACCCCCAAAATTGCCCATGATCTAAAACCGCCATCTTCAAATTTGTACACCTCCCAAATCAATTATGTACATATTTGGAAGAATTGTTTTTAGAAACCAAACTTTGAGCCTTCGTAACTTTTGCATATTGTATCCAAATGTGGCATTCTTTAGTGCATTGGAACCTCCTTTCACTTGCCAACAAGACAATTTGAAAACCTAATAATAGTAACTAGGCACTGTACTAATTTGTGTTGATTTTAGGTGTACCCCACCTTAGTCCCTGCAAAGATGGGGAGTGATGAAAAATGTGCAAAAGTGAGCCAGAACTTTTAATCAATTTTTTTGTCAAGCCAAAACTCTCACTCTCCCTCAAAAGCTTTAGATCCAAATTGGATCTTATTGGCAAGTGAAAGGAGGTGCCAATGCACCAAAAAATGCAACATTTGGATACAATATGCAAAAGTTACGAAGGCTCAAAGTTTGGTTCCAAAAGCATTTCTTCCAAATAGGTACCCATAAATTTGAAAATATGACCAACCTAATAATGATAACTAAACATAGTACCAATTGTGAACTACCCTAATAATAGTAACTAAGCACAATACCAATTTATGGCGATTTTATGTGTACCCACCTTATTAGTCCCTGCAAAGATGGGGAGGTAAGAAAAATGTGAGGCAGAAGTGAGCCAGAACTTTTAGTTGTCAAGCCAAAACTCTCACTTTGCTTCAAAAGTTCCAGAATGATCCATAGTTCTCCTCCCCCTGGCTTCCCTCCCCCTTCTCCCTCCCGAGCTCCGGCGTGACCTTCTTAATATCTCCCAAGAAGCGCGTCAGCAGAACTGAAGGCCACCAAAGTCTTGCCAGACTGTCAACTCAATGACGCCCATAACAAGAAAACCAGATCTCTGCAGATTCGAACACCACGCACTCACTCACGAATCACGATCACTCCTACCCTCACAAAAAGGAAACACCAACAAATCAAAATCGAAAGGATATACTTACACACTACAGTAGTTGTTAAGGAGCATATTCGCCACCCGCCTCTTCAGTGGTTTTTTCTGGTGGATGGACAGCAAATCTGCAGAAACCACTCAGGTAAGAAAACTGAAGGAAGGAACAACTGAAGAGTCCGTCTACCCATATGGACGAAGTTAAGAAGTAACCGGCGAGGTACCTTGTGGTTTGAGTAGTAGGTAGCATTTTGAACAAAAACTTTGGAATTGAATGATGTCAACACTGAGTGTGGACAACGCTGATTGTAATATTAATTGCAAGCTGTGCACTGCTCACTACTAGCTAGGGTGCTTTTCTGATGGACTTGCATAATAAAATTGATGTAAGGTACAGTCGAGCTCTTTTTAGGGTTTCGATCTGCTTTCGTCGTTTTTTTATGGATCTTGGGAACGTGCTTTCGGCGATTTTTTTGACCGAATCCCGGCCTGGWTTGATTGATTCAATAATTTGGGTTCATTTAAAACTCTGCTGCTGTAATTTATGATCATGAGATTATATACTTCTGAGTTTGATAAATCACTAAGTCGATCGTGTTGCTTCTGGAAGGATTTTGATAGAGCTAGGCTGCTGCGAGAAATTTGATCAATCGATCTTGCTGCGGGAAAATTAGATAGCTAAGTTATATACTCAAGTTCAATAGAGCCTGTCATTCAGTTGYTGTTCAAAAGTGGTGGTGTTCAATAGTGTTACGTATGGGAGAGTTGCGTCTACTTGTTTCATACCCTGTTCACATTAAAAAACTGTTTTCCTTTCAATCACGGTGTCCATACCTTGAGAACATCACACCCACTTCACAAGTATTTTTTCGTGGTACAGAATGAACATTGATTCATGATTTATGGGTATTCACAAGTCTTATTCTATTCGAGACGCCTAACCTAATTAGTTGGGATCAACCTAATAAGTTGTACCGATTGTTATGCCAAATCCAGCGCCTGTGTCGCTCAGTTGGTGCAGAAGAGATTTGCAGTGCACAGAAAATATATGTGTGCACCTTCAAATTAGTCTGTCAGTTTTCTGTTTGGCATGGACGAGTATGGCCATGTGTAACTGAAGGATCGTTTCATCCATGACGCACCCTGCGGGCGTCAGTCGGATATGAACATTTTCCATCCATGTCTAAACCCTGGGTACGGACTCCGTAGGTCGGAACAGACGAAGAAAAACCACATTCTAAACTTGCTCCCGTGGTGGCCACTGAGATCACGCCACAACAACGAGACTCTCCGACATCGGTTAATGGGAAGCAGGCGAGTTGTGGTCCATGTGAGCACTGAGTAGTGAGTCCGGCCACGAATCATCAATGCGACCAATTGACTCGATCTTTCACAGGACTGGGGGGGCGTACAGGGGGGGCCTCTCAATGCAGGAGTTGTTTCTGCGCCATCGTACCTGAAGCTGCAGCCAGCAGCATCATCACCGCAGGTTTCTGCAATAAGTACCTGAAAGAGGCAATTAAATCCATCCTTTTTCTTTGTACTGCGACGTGACTCCAGATGCCGTGGTACATGCTCCATAGCCATCGAAGTAGCCACTAACTTAAGTTAGCCAGGGGAGTTGAATTGCAGACTCGCAGTGCAAACCAGCCTCGTCATCCGGATAAGACCGACCACGACGAGTCTGTGGAGGTGGCCAACATGCACTCACAAGTCACAATATCGAGATTTATTGCAAATCAGGAATTGCTCAGGAGGACAGGAGGATTCTCGCATCATTTCGAGRACTTCGTTGCGTACCAGAGACGTTGGAGTCGCTACATGTGACGGGGATGGAAGCCTATTAGGAGGAGACAGACAACGTGAGTGACCAGTTCTTCGGGGATTAGGAGGGAACAAATAATGACATTTGATGCAATTGAGATCACGGGTCCCGCATGGGCCTCGTGCTTTTGCTAAAATTGGGAGAATGCTACTGTAGGGTTTAGGGTTTTAGGACTTTAGGGTTTGGAGCTTATGAACTCTGTGAACTCGGCGAACTGGTCGGGCGTGTGTTACTAAATCTCGTAAAGCGCCCCCGACGAACTCTCTTGCAACGTGAGGTTAGGCTGCCATCCGCAATTCATGTGATTCCACAGAAATGGATCTCAGAGTCGGTTCCATCACTTGACTGAGAGCACCGGCCACTGTGGTTTTACTCACCAACCCGAAGCTGCTTTCGGATGTCAAGCTCAAAAGCAGATCTGTCTCTGCTGCAAAAGACGCGAAGAGATAGGAAAGGATTCTGTAACAACGATTCCAAGACGGCGACACGACATCCGCGGTCCAACAAACTTTAACAATTGTTCATCCAGCAGGCGCTCGACCCACCACAGGAGTCTTTCACTACCCTGATGACCCCTACAGTAACTATCTGCCTTTGGCATCCTGCCACGGTAATGCTTCTTCTCTTCNACTTCGTTGCGTACCAGAGACGTTGGAGTCGCTACATGTGACGGGGATGGAAGCCTATTAGGAGGAGACAGACAACGTGAGTGACCAGTTCTTCGGGGATTAGGAGGGAACAAATAATGACATTTGATGCAATTGAGATCACGGGTCCCGCATGGGCCTCGTGCTTTTGCTAAAATTGGGAGAATGCTACTGTAGGGTTTAGGGTTTTAGGACTTTAGGGTTTGGAGCTTATGAACTCTGTGAACTCGGCGAACTGGTCGGGCGTGTGTTACTAAATCTCGTAAAGCGCCCCCGACGAACTCTCTTGCAACGTGAGGTTAGGCTGCCATCCGCAATTCATGTGATTCCACAGAAATGGATCTCAGAGTCGGTTCCATCACTTGACTGAGAGCACCGGCCACTGTGGTTTTACTCACCAACCCGAAGCTGCTTTCGGATGTCAAGCTCAAAAGCAGATCTGTCTCTGCTGCAAAAGACGCGAAGAGATAGGAAAGGATTCTGTAACAACGATTCCAAGACGGCGACACGACATCCGCGGTCCAACAAACTTTAACAATTGTTCATCCAGCAGGCGCTCGACCCACCACAGGAGTCTTTCACTACCCTGATGACCCCTACAGTAACTATCTGCCTTTGRCATCCTGCCACGGTAATGCTTCTTCTCTTCCTTTTATGTGAGATAACAAAAATCGCGGTCCCTTCCTGCATGTTACAAAGTCAGAATTCCTAGAATCCCGCGCGTGATAGTTCCTGTGCCTGAACGAAACATTAAATCATTGTATTACGCAACCACACAACATTGAAAAGAATCTGTGCGAAGGAAATATTGGCATGGTCAAGGAGTAGGAAAACAGTGAAATGTAAAGTATAACTTAGTCTTCATGTGCTCTTCTTTGAACATTGAAAATAAGGTACAGTAACATGTTGGACGCAGCTGCACCTGTCTGAGTAAGTATCCTAAAAATTGCTTACCAGGTTTGTCGGAGGAGGCACATAAAGTGATCGATGAAGTTTCAGCAATTCAGTGATGGCAAGAACTTTCTTATAGGTTTGGTAACCGAATCTGAGGCATCTGCAAGTTAAGATTCTTGCCGTGTCATCTTCCCTGAGTTCAAGACAAGTGACGCCCTGTTCACTTCCCCACGACAGTACTAGTATTCTATGTGCACCCAAAAGCGCCACTTGAAATGAACTGAAATGAATGCAATGTGGACATTACTTACTCTCCTCTGAACTCGCTCATGTTCATGCATCAGTCGCTTCACTCCATGCCTGTTATGAATTCAAAATATCGCGTTCGGTTGCCTTGAGAGTTACTAAAGCTTTTGTCTGTTTCATCTTGTTGACTGCTGAACAATCACGAAGAAGATCTCTAATACGTTAAAGGAAATCTCTTGCTACAGTAGTTGATTTCATTCAATGGAGAGCTGTCATGCGTGCGTCGTGTCGTACAGCGAGTGGAGGCTTCACTGACATGGAGGAAACACGAGATCTCAAACATATTTGTTTATCTGGCACTTTTCTCTTGATACCGAATTATGTTCTGCCCAGGTGATGCCTGCCTGAGGTGGTGCTCACTTGCACTTGCACTTGCACTTGCAACTGTGAAAGGTCGGTCCAATGGTGGAAAAGCTTGCTCTTGGAGCTGTGAAAATCAGAGACACTTCCTCACGTTGGTGCCATTCTGAGGAAGCTGAAGCTTAAGCTTAACACGAGGAGATTCTCTGTGGTTCCCGTGTTGCCATTCCTTGTTTAAAAGTAAAGCGCTGTCAACATAGATAATTTTGTGCCACTGAAAATCCGTGATAAGCTTAAATTTTCCATTGTCACTCCGAGCAAAAGCACCTGGGAAACTTCTGGGAGTCCTGTGAAAGAAATACGAAGAATCTTCCTGTGAATATAGCCGCTGCCGCTGTCGAAGCCTGGAAGATTAGCGTTGCATGTACGTGTTCCTTCGGAGTTTCCCGAGTGACTTGTAAGCGTGCCTGTGTCACAAGCTTCACTCAGAGATTGGATTGCGTAGAGAAGGTGGGTAACTGTGCATATTTACACTCCACGTCGATGCAGGAAGAATCGGCGGAAAAATAGTGAAAATTAGGTTGCTTTAACAATATGTTGCCTCACATCAAGAAAGTTACTTTTCAAGTCATGAAAGTCAACAAATAGATCTAAGAAAATTTCCACTTGTACACATGAGTCCCCATTACAAAAAAACTAATTCAAAAGTAGAGCATCATGTACTGTACAATAACTTCAAATATTTATATAGTGTCAAATGTCAAGAAATTAGTGTGGGGCAACCAAATTTTGCTTTTTTTTTTTGAAACATACGGTCTTCAAGRGCCATAGTTGGACTAATATGATACAACATCCAAGGGTGTTACAAGCTTGGGAAATACACACCTTGGATATCTCTAGCAGGAACAAGTGAAAGAACAAAAAAAACTCTCCTTGGACTAGGTGATGAGGAACCACGTGCAAACAACATTAGCATGGAGAGTTTAGGGTTTAGGAACCTCATGGATTCCATTGGAAGTTCATATCACTTGGCCCATCATCCAAGATAGTTTTAGGTCATTTGAGACTGTAATTTTGCTATTTTCTATAGGTGTTGATGAGTCAAATGAGATTGCCATTTTTTTAATTTATTTTCATGAACCTTAAGCTGAACAACTGGGTTGAAATTTAGGAAAATGGATTTTGATCTGGTACCAAATTACTTAGAAGTTTCTTTAGAGATTAAGCCTTAAATGACAAATCGACCATTTTATGGTCATTGCCCAATTTCTTCACTTAGAAAGAAGTTTTTTCAAATTGTTTATTTTTTAATGCATACTATAGATTGGGGCTATTTATCTTAGGATTCTTTTTGTTCCAAATTGCAAGTGCTATGTTATAATCTCATATATAAKAAAATTTAGCTCAAAGTGTTCAATATTGTCTAATGTTAAGAAATTTACTATTCGAGGCAAGTACTGATATTTTATTTCCATTTTTCACAACTCAATTGGAACTCCAACAGTAGACAATCTTAAAAATTAGATGCTAAAAATAATTTATTTTTATTTTTTGTGAATTTATATAGGAAATTTCTTCAAATTGATTTGAAAGAAATCTGTAAACATTTTTCAAGTTTTGATTAATGTATCATTTCTAATCTTGACACTAAATATCATGCCCTTCAATAAGGCAAATTAACAAGAAAAAGGTTGAAGAAGCCGTCATATTTTATAGCACATCTTGGTTTTGTCTTGTACCAAGACACCTTCGATCGAGGCTCAGTGGCTTTGGCCTTGGTACACTAGTGAACTTGGGCGTTGACGAGGTGCTTATCATTATAGTTGGTCCACCCAACTATGGTTGTTGGMCAAATGGCCTTGTCGATAAACATGGACTAGAAAATTTACTGGAGGAAGGAACATATATTAGTAGAATACAATGTCCAAATCAACTTGTTTTGTTGTTTTGGACAACTTAATTTGGACATGAATTAACAAAAATGTGGATTCTCAAAATATGCATTGTTGCTTTAGACAACTTGATTTAGACATTGTTTCTAATAGTGATGTCGGTTGTTTACAGGGTCTACCTTCTAATGGTGGCATTAGGGATGGATTTTTTCATCTAGGTCCATGAAGTTCAGGTGGTTGAAACATTTCCAACAAACACTTCATTCATGATGATCTTGTCAAATATGAATTAGTCTCTTTTCCTTCTTTTGTCATGTATTTATTACACCTTTAGGTCTAAAGGATCATCCAAGTCAAACTTAGTGTTGTCAATTCTTTTTACAAGGTGAGAGCTTGTTACCTTGGTGAGCAAGAAGGACCTTGGGGGTAACTATCCAAACCTTGTAAGAGACTAAGTAGGTGAGTAGAAATGAGAAGTGTCAAGTAGAGAAGGCACTATAACATTTTATCCAAGACAAAGTGTATGGCATGACATACTTGCTTGAAATGTTGGTGTGAGAATGGCTTCAAAGAATGCAAGAATTATAGTTGTAACTCAAAAGATATGGCTCCACCAAGTTGACAATGTCTAGTCGCGAACCAAAGGCATGGGATGTAGGAGAGGGGGCTCTAGGAGAAATGCCTTGTCCAAATAAAGCATGATGCACATTGTAGCAAATTTTAAAAGACAAGAACTCCAAAATGCTAAAGGTCCCAAAGATCTTAGCTAATATGAGGAAGTTATGGGTAAACACAGGAGCAAGAGGTTTAGAGAACTACACCTTTTAAATAAGGAACTTAGACTTTTTAGGGTTATAACTTGCTCAATATTTTGTCCCATTTGAAAAAGTGAGTAGTCCATGGTGATTTACAAAAAGAATAGACTACAGAAATGGGTTAGTACTTTGAATTTGGATTTTGGAGCTAAAGATTACYTCAATGGGAAGATTGGAGGTCCCTTAGTTCTTGGTTTTGAGGCTAAGGCGTGTAAATCATTTAATTTCTCAAGGGAAAGCATGTCTCGTATGTCTTGATGATCCATAGGAAGAGAAATTGTTGAATCTTACAAAGAATACTATGAAGAGGGGTGATCTCCCTCTTCACTCCCAAATAGTGTCGTAGTGAGTTAAAGTGGCCATAAGTAGTGAGGTTGGTCATGGAGCTTCTCTGCCACTTTCATGACATCATGGAATGTTCTTGGGCATTCATTAAAACTAGTTGAATGGTGTACCACTCCATACTACATTGTGACATTGATTCCCAATTGGTGAGTCTAAAAGTGAATCTCAAAGTGAGATTGCTTGGGCCAATGGAGATTGGAGTTGGATACGATTCAAGGATGGTTAGTGTTGGGGTGAATAGTGCCACCACTTGACCATTTGGACATCAATAGAAGGTTTGTCTCATGTCATCAAATGACATTCCTAGAGGCTCAACGGAGTTAAGTGATGGGAGTCATAAGAAATGGGACAACTGTAACTAGTGGTGGAACCTAACATTGTTGGTGCTTGGCATGTACAGTGTAAGAAAATTGTGACCCTTGGTATCATTAGAAGTGAAGTGCCACATAGGCAATTTGGCAAAAGTAGGTGTCATTTAGGGGCACAACAATTAGAGCTCTTTTTCCAAGGATAGAAACAAATAGCCCATTGACCTTGCTTAGTTTATTGCTTTGATCTTCAAACTCTTATTGTGGTGATCTTCAAGAAGGAATTGAGTCCTGTTTTTTTTGGTGATCTTTAAGATTGATGTGGTCTTTCTCTATGACTCCAACTTTGTCTATCTTACTCACGTGCACCTGAAATTTGTCTCCAACTGTATACAACCTAGCTCACTACTCTTAGCCAGTTTCCAACTACCGTAATTGCWTCTTGGTAAATCTTGTTTCCTCACAATGAATGTCCAGTGATGTACTACTTTTTGAGGATTCAAGATTGTCACTTTGGTTCCCACCAAAATCGAATTTTCTTTTTTAGTATTGTTGTCAATTTTGTTTACTCTTCAGCTATATTTTAAAGTGTAAGCATCTTCTTTTCCATGTTTCTTTGTCTTGTTGGATATAGCAAAAGAATTGCATGTACGTCCATTTCATTATAAGTATAGGCCCTTGATACTTTGCTACATTTTCCTTGTTTCTAGTCATATTTTCATTGTAGACATGGCAGAAAGACAACTGGAAAATTGTTGAAGGAGTATTTCAAATCACCATTTGATAAAGTTGACTTCTTCATGGCAATAAGATAGCTAATTATAGGAGACGGACTTAACGGTACTACGCGTAGCCAGTAGGGATTCAGACAGACAGGAAATTGAAGAGGTGACCAAGAAGGCCCACGAACCGGAGCCAGTTGCAGCATCGCTGCTCCTTTTCTCCACAGTAAATTTCCGTGAACCCACACATGAAAAGAAGCTAACACACGGAAGCGGATTCCTGAACTACGTCTCCTCAACTAAGTTTCCATCAACAGTGGCAATTCTTCCACACAAGTTGTCAGCAACATCAATACCCAAAGTTCCCAGAAAACTCCAGAAACTCAGAAGAATGGCAGGAACTTCCAGGGTTTCAATTGTACAATAAAACGGAACTCTTTCCAAAGAAGATATGCACCCGGGAAATAAAATACGACCATCAATTCTACAGCCTCGAGTGTACAACAAGAGTCATCCACTTGCAGCTTCTCACATCATCAAGAATCCTGCGCATTACGGCCGCGAAACTCATGTAGAGAGTTCGAACCGAGTGTTCGAACAAATCAAAATTACTACTGTTGGTTGCCGAGACCACCAAGACACCAATTTTCAACAATGACAGTCCATCGGTGCAAGATGCAGATCAAGCTAACCACAACCAGGCTTCTGACCCATAGACTCCACCAATGTGATCACCCCACTCTTCAAGCCGTATGCCACAGTCCAGTGGTTGTGACGACGAACGCAATAACTATACAAAGTGCAAAACATGTAAGAAGAATGCACATGCGCCAGCACTTCACTCGGGATTGAGAAAAATCGCGTCCAACTCACACACATGGGATCAACACCTCGAGAAACGCAGGCGGTGGTTTTCAGATTCCAGCTCTCGCACGCGGAGAAGGGCCACCTGGTGCAAATAAACACTCCAGTATTAAGCTGAATATTCTACAATGGCATAATAAGCGAGACCTCAACTCCATAGCCATCAAGCTAGACAAAGAATTCGAACAGTCGATTGTGAAATCTTCCAAACTATATTCGTCACTCGTTCCAAAACATTAAAAGCATGATTTCTTCATTTGAGTGATAAAATTCATTCACTTCCTTCAAAACTCCGAAATGATTCGTTTCGACTACTACAAATAAACTAGGACACTTCGGGTAGTTTAAGCTCTCCAAACGTTACTGCAAATCAATACCGCCACAAAGAGACCCTGCAAAAATCTAATCTTACTACAATAATATAAGAAAAGAGACCACCATAACTCACCTTCAGCTTCTTTCTCATCTCTTCATCGTCACTTTCGCGAAGGAGGCGCTCCTCCTCCAAGGCATGGTGAAGGCTGTCCCGATCGCGAACACATTTCTCCAGATTGCGCCGAAAAACGGCCTGTTGCTGCTCTAAATCCAGAAGCTGTACCAGCCACACGAACAAGATGAGCTATCCCGTCTCCATGTTTCGTCATATCGACAAATAAACGAAACGCAGAATATCGGTCCGACACAAAAAAGAAACACTACACACCAAAAGCACGAACTTCCAAGTTGACAGGGATACACGATTTACCTGAGTCTCCAGTTTACGATTCCGGTCAATTTCAAACATCAGRCTCTGTTCACTCTGTTCCTCCAACCTACGGCATCTGAAGACAACGGACAGGGGAAAAAGGGCACACGCAGTCTTAGGACTAACGGACTCAAACAGAAACTCAGGAGGAGCATGGACTGTCTTCAACGTCTGTTCCGTTAAATTGGCGACATTCCATTACTATGGCAAGGTTCAGGCCGCGCGGACCAAATCCAAAACATACACCTGTCCTACTTTTAGGCAACATACATGTCACAGTCTTTCGCTTGTGCAATATCGCCAAAGTAACCAAACTGACATTCATTCAGCATGACAGTGCAAGCAAGAAAGGGAGAACGAAAACTCGAAAAGGATTCTTCTGGAGCAACCATGGAGCCAAGAGATGGAAAACTTGCGGATACGAACCTTTCTCGAATTTGATCATTCTCGTCTTTCAGTTGCTTCAATATCTCCAGTTCCACGGAGGCCCTATGCCCATTCGAAGTGGCAGGACGCTGCTGTTGACCCTGGGGAGGATGAGAAACCTCCGCAGCAGCAGCCCTCCTAACGAACTGAAACACCGACCACAAAAAAGATTAGTGACATCGAAACACAGAGAGCATAGTGTCAACATATTCGACAGTGAACATGATAACATAGGACACCATCGGAGCAGAAAAAACAAAAAGAAACAACAGATACATAACCCGAACATGAAAAGAATACAAATCACAAAAAGTACCATTCTGCCAAGATCTTCCAACGATTTCCGGCTAGGAGTCACACATCGAGTTGGACGGCAAAGAGAGGCGCAGTTCTGCGTGWGGGTCTGATATTGGAGATGACATGGTCGAACCTTGACCCCTATTCAGAACGCCGTCTGGACATCAAGAGCATTCCCTCAATAAGAGAACAGACCACACAACAMATAGAAACAAACATATGGGTGAACGCACGCACTTCAATGAAAACACGGCAAAAACCACAAATTCTACATCGAACACTGAAATCCGAAAAAGAGGTCCACACAAAACAACGAACATTTCGAAACAAATGCCTAAAGTTTCAACACTACTCCGCCGAAATATCCGTGCTTCGAAATATTCGGGTATACAACATTCGGATGCCGTAACGAGACTGAGAGAATAAATCTTCAGAAAGTCCGTGAAGGAAAAAGAGACACACCTCCAGGGAGAGGAGCAGGCGGAATAATCTTCTTCTTACTCTTCTTGCTCACATACCCCACTTTATGACAATTATTGCCCCTGAAACCAAGCACGTCCAGAACTATTAGACATGTCAACAGCGCAGTGCAATGGGTCTGAGGAAGAGTTCATGAACGTGGAGCGGAGCGAAAGAATCAAGAAACGAACCAGTAGTTCTTCTGCATCTGCAATAACCGAGACTCTAATCGCGAAAGCACTGTGGTGCGCTCAAACCCTTGCTTGTCATGAGCAGGTTCCACGAAGTTCGCCTCGAGCACACCTGCAAGAAAGAAGACTCCGGGGTCACGTGAAGAACAATAACCGAGCTCCTATCAATGATCCCAGTCTATCGACACGGGAATTTTACCTCCACACGAGCAAATTACGCGGCGAGCAACAAGACGGAAAGGAGAAGGTCACGAATCGGAGGCCCTGTGATCCATTGCAATTAGAAGTATTTGCAAAGGGATTCGAACTGGGTAAAGGCATCTGTGTTAATCGGGCATCACAGTAGGGTTCCCCCCAGTTTAGACATATAACGATGTGAACAATTTTCAAGTGCCAACCTTTTACAGCAATCCCTTAAAGAATCCACTGATTGAGTGTAATCAATATTCTGAACCCAGAACATATCCATGATTCAACCCTCGAAATGCTCTGATTCATATTTCTAGATTCATGAACAAGGTTGAGTCATCCACGCTTCACCGCAATCTCAAGAAAAGACGAGCCGATTCTGCTGGATACTCAATCACGGATGTTCACTAATAAGCTCATCGGAAMAGTTCGCGAAGKMGCACAAGAAAGAAATGGGCTCACCTATTATGCCTCGACCATCGCTGCCAGTGCAATTCCAAATTTTCCAAAATGGCTGCGAAAACAAGAAAAGGTACACATCAGCTGACCATCCAACATCGGATACGCTACAAGCATACGATGAACTCCGTATGAAATATATACTCAAGACACACCAGATACGAATACACCAACGTTGCTAGAAGCAATCGGTTCAAAGAGACGAAAGACGAGACAGACTTCCTCACTCCATTCCTACAAATCCATGGAATTCGGTGGCTCGACAATATGCACCTTAATTAGTCGGTTCTTGTGGTAAACGTTGAAGCCTTGGATATTCACATGGTCCTTAGCATCCTTCACAAACCCAATGGTCACAACGGCCACCATCTGCAACATCTCATTATCATCACAGACTGCAGGAATAATGGGCTCCTCGACATTCAAATCGACACCCGCACACGAAGGATCGGACGACAATAACCAACAGACCTAAAACATTGCATCCATACTGAACGGACAGGGAATCAAGACCAGGCACTCACATCCGTTTCGCGGGTAACATGATCAGMACCACTCTGCGGCCTATACGTCAGCTCTTGGGTGTACATCAAATCATCCACAAGGTTGTGGTGGTGAACTTCTTGTCCCCGGAGAAGGATTCGAAACCCAGGTGGCATTCGCATGTACAATATCGAGACATAACTCTGCCACAACACCACCACGATCGGATTGGGAAACAGCTACACCATTGACCCCTAAAAAGATCACAATCTCATGGTTTACGGATGACTAATTCAACTGACTAGAGTCTCGAAAACATAAGTCAGTTCAAGACCAATTGCATATCAGCGGAAACAGTAAAGAACATGGCATGCGTTCGGAAAAAAAAAAAAAAATTCCAACACAGAAGTCCTCAATACGGGGTCTTCAGAACTGGCACACAAAAAGGAGGCCTAATCAAGTCTCCTGGGTCTTCCCGGAGCTTCCAGGGTTAACAAGGAACAGGATAATGAAGGATCCGCTTCTTCCCAAATCCTATCTGCGTCGTTTCATGACATGCAGAAGGAATAAAGCAACACAGTGTGGAGAGCAGGAAAACCCGGAAGCTCCACAGGAAATGGGAGATACCCTCAAAGAGTGACGGTAGGTGAGAAAGTGGCGAGAGTGGGGAAACCGCTGAGCCATGGAAATCTTCTTCTCGTCACGATTGGCTCCCCTGATTTGAATATCCTAGAACAAAGAAAACAATCAGATAGCATCCGCTTGCTTCGGAACAGACATATGAACGACACGAAAATACGAAGCTCACAGTCGGAATTCACTCATAAACGTCCTACAAGTCGAAGGAAATCTCCACAACAGATATCTGAAATGAAAGGACAATGTTCACGATGCAAAAGCTTGAGGTCCGCACATAGGGGTCAGTTTCGAAGTCCAACTCGACTTGCCCTTGATCGTCCTCCCAAAGATTATACAGAATAATCTTTGTACCATGGTCCTTCATTCCTATAAACTGCAGAAGAAGAAAAACTCCCATCAACACACTGAAACATGAACCTGAACTCCATTTTAATGATCCCTTACCAAATCGACATTACATACTTCACTAAAGAAAACGTCGAAGCCACTGAAGCCACTACGATAGGCACGGATTCTAAGATTCTCGAAACAACGCTTCTACTGATTAAGGCGTAATAACACTTCCGAAAAGTACTAAAGAGAAACTACCGCCGTTATCATGATCCCAGACGATACATATCTCCCAAATGCACGGACACGAGCCCCCTCAAGAACTTTCATGCCTGGAAAACAAACAAACCTGCTCAAACAACTCTTCCTCGCTACCATAAGGAGACCAGCTTTGAATGGTTTCCAAGTTGTGGGTCCAATCGTTCAAACTGCTCCTCAGCATCTTCCACACCTCACCATCTCCAATTTCGTAGTCAATCTGCACAAAGTAAGGACCTCCTCAGAGAAAATCCTCTCCAGCCAAAGCTCATCATGACGTAATCAGCACCTGGCGGAGATGAAAAACGAGCAAAAACTCGAGCTCAAAAACATAAAGACTTGGCGCACAAATGCTCAAACAAAGGTGGGCCTAAACCCGTACAACAAAAGGCCGAAGAAAAAATATTAAGACAGGACTTCACAAGTACCAGACTGAAAACACTCCGCTACTCTATAGCGAAGGCAAAAGGTCTACCATCACCCACAAAAGATACATGGCTAAGAAGTGAAAATTATCTTTCATGGAACCAACGGCACTCACCATCGGAACAACAATATCATCATGCCCAGTTTGTCGGAGAAAAGTAAACGATAGCATGCCGATGCTCTGAGTAGCTCTGTCAGAAAACCAGAAAAACACCCCAACCAAGTTAACAAAAGCCTATAGTCCGCAAACTACCAAACGACAAGAAGGAGCACCACTCTGACTGGCTTGCATACCCAGCTCTCACGAGGAACAGCTGATAAGGTAACTCAAAGCATCGATGGATAGAATCTGGGAAGAAACAAATATGCTAAGATACCATCCAAGAACCACATTTCGAAAAAAAAACAAGGGGCTAATGACCCACCGGTGCCCATTGGAAGCACGAGATCGAGAAAACACAATCACRTCCGCTCCAAGGCGCATCGTACTCGTCTTGAAACCATTTCCGTCTGCAAGAAAGCTCGAGTCAAATCTAACACAAGCACCAAAACGCAGAAGCTGGCTCACAGAAAAAGCCACATATGCGCAACTTCAAATGCCACCAAAGAAGAGTCCGACAAAACARGGTCATGGAAATTATGTAGAAACGAAGAAATCGATACAAATGCGATGCCAAACAGAGAGAAAAGAAAAAGATCTCTGAAGACAGTCAGTTGTGAGGGAGCAGTACGAACATTGACCAATAGTGTTGGCACTTTTGCTCTTCGCAGAGTACCCAAGGGACATGCATTGACGCATTCGATCGGGAGTCATCCCACCACCATCATCTGAAAACCAAGAAAGAAAAAAACTCTCAGGAAAASAGGTGCAAAAGACAAAAGCSCWGCTCCGGACTTACTAAAGATACGACTGGAACCAAACCACATGATAAACCTGACAATGCGCTCACTGAGAGAGATTAAAAAGCATGTCACTAATACCAGGAAACACAACACACATTAAACTAGGGCTTCTAGGGGAAACCCCAATAAAAATCGAGTAAACCGATAAACTGAAGCGAAGGATAGTACTGAAAYTGCTTACCCTCAATCACAAGCATTGGGGAGCGATTTCGAGGGTGCAAGGCAACRTCCACATTCACAAATGATGCGCCATTCACAACCTACATCCAAACAGAAACGCACTGTCAATCAAGGATTCAAACAAAAGCCAAAGTAGGATGGGACCGAGAGTCAAGTCCACTAAAGCTCCTCGGCTTAAGGTGCTGGCGACAAAAGTACTGTCCAAGTAAACATAACAACGACGCACCGCAGAAAAGCCGATCATCTAAACCTAGGAAGGAAGGACAACCACGACATCGAAGAAGATAATTTAGGTTTCCTCCCGAAGCATCCAAGTGGAGCTCAAGAAACATACCTCGTCCACGGCATTGTCCACTAACTCGGCAACAGCTGCAAAAMACCCAATCCTCAATTAGACTTCCACTCCRRGKRGTCCAGWACASCGYCCRTTTGCGAYAACAGTAACTCAGTCTTCACAAATAGTATCTCCAACGTGAAACACATTGAGACAGGAACGCAAGTAACGTRAAATAATCAGTCCAGCGAACACTCCATAGCATAAAGATCCGCCACTCGAGTAACTAAAACGGAATCGCTCTCCAAATACGTCAAGAAAAGMATGTGGAAGTGAAGTGTACCCCCAAGGGCCCATCGGTGACTCGTCGCGTTGGAGTGCAGAAACTTCGGGTGAACCCTAACGTGGTCAATCCCACCTGAATGCGGAAATCACAAACGGGTCAGATAAGGTCGCGTCTCGAGGCACTGAAAAAATACTTCAAACGTCGCGGCAACRGGAAATGTACACCTCTGCTTCACTCGCGCCATACAACACACACTGGGGGTCTCCTAAGCAGAGCACTCCACGCATGCATTCACGGTCGGAAACCAGATAATCCGAGCCACGACATACAAACCTACTCTCGATACGTCTTGTCCTTTCATGTTACAATGAACTGGCGGGAAGAATGCGCCTCAGGTCACACAAGCTCCCGAAATACAAGCAAATCGTCAAGTCTCTCCACAGAACAGGCACCCCGTGTCTCCTGAGAAGGACTCTACCCCAATTGAGGTCCATAGCACTAAAACATCGACATTCAGGAGTAATAGACCTTTTCAATTTGGAAAACACAGCCACTCTCATTGGATACAACACGAATACATAATACCAGAACTCCCCAGGCTTCAAGTAACTAGAATATTCACCTGCTTGCTGCATTGAAACAGCAGGCTGGCCTTCATAGTCCCCTGCTTTCCAGAACTGCTTGCAACTAGTTCGAGTCACGGCTGGGTCCTCCGGGGAGGGTTGAGGGAAAAAGGGCAAGGCAACCGGAGAAGCGACCTTCGCTTCTCCAACATTGTCCAAGTCGCGTTGGGCTTGGTTCTTCAAATCCTCATACCTCCAAGCGTTCAAACGCAAATCATCCACAGGCTCGAGCTTCTGCTTCTTCTGCACGAATGCCTGCTCGCCCCAAGGGCTTTCCGATGGACTCACCCTTTTACCGAGCTCCTCTCCCTCTCGGGGTTCCTCGCTGTTGGTGCTGCTGGAACTAAGTTCGTACACATCGTCCGCCTCGTCTTCCCTCTTCACTGCCCCCGGTGCAGACATTGCTGCACCTTGTATCCTTCAAGTCAATATGTGGCCCTCGGGACGGAACTGAACATTGAGAAWTGTCCACAACGCCGACTTCGCCTGGTGAGTTAGCTCGAAATTCGTTACGCAGTGTCCTTCGATAATACAGCTCTCAAACCTCGGCTGCTCATTGGGAACACAGCCTTCTTGCAATCACGGAATAGGATTTGACCTACGTGCATTGCAGTACTCTATGCATTGTTTCGTACCGATCAAGCTCCCTTTCGTAGTTCCAAAGCGTATTGTCCTTCAAACGATACAAACTGAAATTTAAAGAAATATCTTCTGGCTTGTTTCGGTCCTAGCGTACTCCAATCAAACTCTCCAATAAAAATCCTCCTCGTTGCCAACAGAGGTAGTCAGTTGATTTCGTAAGCGCAGCTTTAAGATAAAAGAAGCAGGGCAATAATGTAGAGTCTCATAAAAACTGCCGTTGTCGGAGCCAGTTCTAACAAGGTTGAGTACGGAGAGCCTTCGGAGCGCAAAAATATTCCCGTACCGATTCCTGGTGCGTTTGTAGGTAAAGGATTATAGGTTATAAGTGAGCAGCCTCTACACGACGAGCATTCCAGCATTGCAAGGCGAACACAGTCCCTGTCCCAGYAGTCTTCTCCCACTGCACTAACGAGGCGCTTCGAAATGGCAGCTACCAGCTCTTGCACAACGCTACGTCAGCAGCGGAGCATCGGCAAAAAGATAAAATGACCCGGCGGCCTGCGGAACCCGTTGACTTTCACCGGCCCATTCAGCACAGAACAACGCAACCTGACCTTCGAAGCACCACTTCTCCTCCGTCCGGCCCTTCCAACACCTGTTAATTTCAATTGCACTCTTGACCAAACAACACCGAGAACGAAGCTTCCAGCTCCTCACTCTGCTTCCAGCTCTTCACTCCTGCACTCACGCCAGTCCCTCGTTGCCCTCACTTGTCATTCCGAATGCATCCAAATGTTACATCTGCACGAGAAGGAACYATATCCGCACCCTCAGCCAACCAGCATTTTCACAAGCACGCGCGCGCTCCGCCTCTMAACCCGACGCCACGCAACCAGAAGCAGAAGAAAAGAAACGTATGGCTTCGGGTCTAACCAAAGAACCACCAATACGTTACCTAGACCACCGGAATTCGACTGAAACGACGCACCATCGACACCAGGCTTGTTCGAACCTTCAGCAACCCCAGGGACAGCAATACACACCCCGTTACCTTCGAAACCCTGGGCGAATTGTAACTGCTACGACACGGCACCAAATTGGCCATGGAAAAGATCTACAGCTGCACAGCCACACCGCGCGCCCGGTCACGACCTCCAATCGACACGCAGGGACCGCGATGGGCACCCAAAGTCTGCCCTGTGGCCTTGGTCCGTGTTAAGTTTCGTAGCGACGATRCTCGTGAAAGTTTAGTGCCGGTAGAGGTCGCGAGGTTTAGTGAACGAAGAAATGGAGGAAGACGAAGTTCCCGTAGTGTTCCATGTGAGTTCTCGATAAGTTCCTCAACGCTCCGGCCCCCGTTCCGTACCTGTTCGCACTGCTTATGAAGTTATGATGACCATAAAATCAAAACTTGCCATGACACTAAATGATGTAATTTAAGGCCGTGTTCCATAGAGGGAAGAATGTGTCAAATATAGGTGTTTTTTTCAATTAGCATGAAACATGTGACCATCACATATAACTATTATTGCTCTTTATAGAGAGTAAAATTGGATTTAAATAGAAAAGTTGTGATATATTTTGAATATTAGATGTGAAGATCCTAAATCAAATCTTCACAACATAATGGAATATGATGAGGGAATTTTTGGTGTAAGGGTAATACTTCCTCATCAATAGCACTAGTCAAGGTGAATTAAAGATAAATGATAACATAGGAAAGTCATCATAGGAAAGTCATCATAGGGAAGCCTTCACTATGCTAAGGATTTCCTTAATTCGGTGATAAGCTTGCATGGAGTGTTTTTGTTGGCTTGCTAAAGACTCTTCATAGAATTCAATGAAGATTTTGTAAGCAGTTCAAAGGAGGAGTAATCAATCCCCAAGTCGTTAACAAATCTACCTAAAGTGCTTTGAGTGGCTTACTAAAGATCCTTCACAGAATTCGATGGATATTTTGTATGTCTGAGGGACAAGTAACCAATTGCAATCCTCCATCTCAATGAAGAATTGAGGAATCATTGGTCAATAGTGACACTGATCAATCTATTTAGAGCATCTCCATCAGTTGCGGCAGATTGGATGCGTCGATATGTATGTGGAGTGTGACACATGCGAGGAAGGGTTAGTCCTTGTTGCCATTCCCCCACCAATAACCTCCAAACAAAGGCAAGCATGTTAAAAAACTCTCGCTCTGAGGCGCACCATGAATGAGATCCCAAAATCCAATCAATCAAGAAAGTTGAAATTGGTTACAACATCCGAAGTGGAAAGTTTGAGGTTTAAAATTCAAAGTTCGAGGTGAAAAGCTCATCTTGTTTACATTTTGTAGCGTGTCACAAGTCCGCATTGGAAGTTGAAGTGTGGGGATGAATTTTACAAGTGGCCTCAATTTGACAAACCACACAAGCTACAACTACTAGACTAGAATTGACCTCAAGCATGCTTGAGGTCAATTACTTGCCATGGCAATCTAAAAAGAGTATTGGAGATGCTCTCATGTTCAAAAATATCAACTTCTATTCTATATCTATAAATTCTAGTGAGCTCACTTCAACTTCACTTCAAGCCTAATTGTAAATAGTCAACTACGGTCACCTCATGTGACAAAAATGTGGCTAAACTTCATTTGTGTGGTCTATTCATGTTCAAGAATGTCAACTTTTATTCTAAATCTATAAACTCTAGCTACCTTACTTCAACTTCATTTCAAGCCAAATTGTGAATAGTCAACTATTGTCACCTCACGTRACAAAATGGTGGCTAAAATTCATTTGTGTGGCCTATTTATGTTAAAAAATGTCAACTTTTATTCTATAAACTCTAGTCAACTCACTTCAACTTTGCTTCAAGCCAAATCATGAGTAATCAACTTTTGTCACCTTATTTGACAAAAAGGTGGCTAAACTTCATTTGTGTGGTCTATTTATGTTAAAAAGTATCAATTTTATTCTAATTCTATAAATTCTAGTCAACTCACTTCAACATCACTGCAAGCCAAATCATAAATAATCAACTTTTGTCACCTCACTTGACAAAAAAGTGGCAAATTTCTATTTATTTTGTCTACTTCAAGACATGGCAAAAAGTAAATATTTTTAGTACTTCCAATTTTAAGTCAACCTCATAGTTTCATACACAATAGAGAGAAAAAGTCAAATGTAAACAATATGTTACAGTTAGGATTTTCAATTCATTCTTCTAAAATACTTCTATTGTTGGATTTTTTATTTATTTTAAAAGCAAATATTTTGTTGTAGATTGGAAAATATAGCTTATGGAATTATAAACAACATTATCAAGGAAATGGCATTGATTTACTTCTTCACATTTCATTTGTATTTATGAAATATAAACCTTCTATCATAATTTTTCCAAATATACATTGAATGAATAGCAAATAGATTGAATTKACAACCTTGAATATAATATATTGATGGTTTGGGAACATTTACTAATAGCAAAAACAACTGTTGAGAATTTTCTACAGAGGAATTTTCTACAAAGTTTCAATAAATTTGATAGAATATGGAAAGATATGGCTACATTTGGCTACAATACTAATAGAAAAAGTTGTTTCCTAAAATTTTATATTCACTATAAGAACCCCGTGTTATATGTGATGTTTTCATCATTTTTTGTGACGTATTTTAGTGGACGTTTAATAAAACAACTTGTGTTTTTATGTCAACAAAAACATCCAATTTAACAATTTAACATGAGATATAAATTTATGTATTAAAAATATAGGGTGCACTAAGTGTGAAGAGTAATTTAGACATGATTTAGTTATGGAGTCATGAGGCCTAATGACTAATGTCTAGTAATGATGAAATGAAGCCACAACAAGGCAATAGAATCATGATGCTACATATCAGTAATGATGAAATAAAAGCAAAAAATTTCAACCACAACTATTGCTTCACATAATTTGTTTGTCCCTTCACCCACATCATTCATAATTGCAATACTTTAATATAAACAATAATAAAAATATAATTTTGACCTTTGAGATTAAAAATTCTTTAAGACCCAAATTTATTTTGCATTGAATTCTATTTTATTATTGCCAACAATAAGATTAAGTGTTTTAATTATTAGGATTTAGGTGATCAATAATTCTATGCTACATAGTATTGATGCCTATTGAAGATTACAAGTTTGCAGGGCCTCTAGCTTGAGAGATCCTAGTGGCAAAAATCTGCCTTGACATGGATGTAAAAACCCATAAAGAATGGTTGTCCGAATAGGTCATCTTCTTGTAAAGAGCAAGCATGTAAGGGGACAAAGTTCAAACTTACCAAGAACATGCACCCTTTCTTCAATCTTGTCAATGGCGTAGTTGGGAAGATCCACATCCTGTTTCAAAACCCGAACCTATTACAATCCAATTCTAAGCACTTACCTACAAAGGTCTTTGGTGATTGCTATGCTTTCATTGCTAGCCAACCCAACTTTTCTAGCATCCAATTGCTTGACCTACCCAAAAACGTCATGAATATTGCACTCATTACTCATGCGATACATATAAAAGACCAAGAAATAGAAACACAGTAAAACATTCAAAATGAAAAGTCTCAATTGTGTGTGATCCTAGCCTTCTACCTTATATACTACAAGGGCCAAGGCCAAATGCACAACCACCTAAAAGTTGGACTACAGAGTTCACTGAACAAATACCCTCTTAATATGCACAATGTCTACATTGCCCTTTCTTACCTTTGGTCATTTGGTGTCCTTGTCATTCTTTAGGGCATCAATGTCGNATATAAACCTTCTATCATAATTTTTCCAAATATACATTGAATGAATAGCAAATAGATTGAATTTACAACCTTGAATATAATATATTGATGGTTTGGGAACATTTACTAATAGCAAAAACAACTGTTGAGAATTTTCTACAGAGGAATTTTCTACAAAGTTTCAATAAATTTGATAGAATATGGAAAGATATGGCTACATTTGGCTACAATACTAATAGAAAAAGTTGTTTCCTAAAATTTTATATTCACTATAAGAACCCCGTGTTATATGTGATGTTTTCATCATTTTTTGTGACGTATTTTAGTGGACGTTTAATAAAACAACTTGTGTTTTTATGTCAACAAAAACATCCAATTTAACAATTTAACATGAGATATAAATTTATGTATTAAAAATATAGGGTGCACTAAGTGTGAAGAGTAATTTAGACATGATTTAGTTATGGAGTCATGAGGCCTAATGACTAATGTCTAGTAATGATGAAATGAAGCCACAACAAGGCAATAGAATCATGATGCTACATATCAGTAATGATGAAATAAAAGCAAAAAATTTCAACCACAACTATTGCTTCACATAATTTGTTTGTCCCTTCACCCACATCATTCATAATTGCAATACTTTAATATAAACAATAATAAAAATATAATTTTGACCTTTGAGATTAAAAATTCTTTAAGACCCAAATTTATTTTGCATTGAATTCTATTTTATTATTGCCAACAATAAGATTAAGTGTTTTAATTATTAGGATTTAGGTGATCAATAATTCTATGCTACATAGTATTGATGCCTATTGAAGATTACAAGTTTGCAGGGCCTCTAGCTTGAGAGATCCTAGTGGCAAAAATCTGCCTTGACATGGATGTAAAAACCCATAAAGAATGGTTGTCCGAATAGGTCATCTTCTTGTAAAGAGCAAGCATGTAAGGGGACAAAGTTCAAACTTACCAAGAACATGCACCCTTTCTTCAATCTTGTCAATGGCGTAGTTGGGAAGATCCACATCCTGTTTCAAAACCCGAACCTATTACAATCCAATTCTAAGCACTTACCTACAAAGGTCTTTGGTGATTGCTATGCTTTCATTGCTAGCCAACCCAACTTTTCTAGCATCCAATTGCTTGACCTACCCAAAAACGTCATGAATATTGCACTCATTACTCATGCGATACATATAAAAGACCAAGAAATAGAAACACAGTAAAACATTCAAAATGAAAAGTCTCAATTGTGTGTGATCCTAGCCTTCTACCTTATATACTACAAGGGCCAAGGCCAAATGCACAACCACCTAAAAGTTGGACTACAGAGTTCACTGAACAAATACCCTCTTAATATGCACAATGTCTACATTGCCCTTTCTTACCTTTGGTCATTTGGTGTCCTTGTCATTCTTTAGGGCATCAATGTCGCTTTCCGATCAGTCCAACAAAGCCTTGGAGTTGTTGAAGGAGAAGATAACCCACAATCTAGTATAAAAGAGACGAGGTTGTGCTTGGGAACTCATCTCCTCTAAACTCTTTCAAAACCAAATGAGGATCAAGACTTGGCTTGGAATTGTCACCCATGGCTTGTCAGCTTCAATATCAACCAAAAAAGACAATTGAATACTGCTCTTTGATAATGCCGCCCTCCCTTTATGCGACGGTGGCACATTGTACTTACAAAAGGATCTAAGGGAAAACAATCCATTGTGGTCAGAATTAGGAGTTTGTACTCATGTTACTACTTAATTTTAAAAAATTCCATGTAAAAACATGTGTGAGAAACAACAAGAGCAATTGAAATTGAATTTTTTCAATAGAATATGAATTTGCTACTAAATTTTTGAAGTGTTCAGCCCATCATGGCCAAAACAAGTTTTTAGATTGCCTAAAACCAACAAAATTTGTATTCTTGATGCTCATCTTACACACCGAGAGCAAGTCACAAACTTTTTAATGTGGAAGGCCTAAAAATTTAACTTCTTGCAATGAAATTACTGTGAAAAGTTAGAAGTTCCTAATGTGGTCACTAACCACACTAGTAAGACATTGATTGTGGCCTAAATCTCATTTATTAAAAAATCCATGATAGGGTTTGGAAAAGACTGTGATGGGATTATTTCCTAGGTGTCTATTGCTGGATCTTCAGACCGCAATGGGTTGTTCTACCTTACTGCTTTTTGAAGAAGACAAGAGAAATTTGTTGCAACAAGTGGRTAGCGCACTTCCCAACATTATATGTTGCAGAATTAAATATTTTTCAGCTATATTGGAGGGCCATTTCAAGCCTGGTGTTGAAAACTACTCACTACTAGCCAAAATTTAAAATTATTACAAAAATTCAATTTTGATTTTTTAAAAAATTTTAAAATTATATAATAAAATAAATAATATAAATAAATAATTTAAAAAAATTGTTATTATTATTATCTGACTTGACAATTGCTTTGCCACATTAGCTTGCTTTTGTGGGCAAGTTCCCACAATTTGAGAACTAGGAGAAACTCAAAGCCTTATAGTCTAGATGAATTTCATCTATTGCCAAAGTCTTCCTTGACACCGTAGAGGCAAAACTACAAGCAACATTGGTGTATAATAGACTATGCCACATACTACATGATACTACTGAGCTTGTATCTATAGTGCAATTCATCGATTTCCACTGCTCCCGTTGGGTAGGTATGGAGTCTCTAAAAATCATACTTACCTACAAACTAAAACTCCTCATAAGTTTTAGCTCACTAAGGTAGAACCACCCATTACCAACCAATGCTCCATTACCAACCATAGATTGACGTATTTCCAACCAAGGCTAGAATGAGTTTTTTTCATCTTTTCAAAGTAGGGACTAAGAGTTCATGATACATGTTCCAAAGTAGTGCAAAAAAAAATAGGAAGCAGTGAGTGGAAAAGTAGTTTTTTGAATGATCGGAATTGGAAAATCTAGTGATCGGCTATGGGTCCGGAGCACTTTTTGTCTTTCAAAATTCATACTAAATTCAATTCATGCAATAAAATTTCCAAAGTTTTTGCACTCCTCATCATTTTTATCAACACACCTCTAAAAATATTTACCTTGCATTCCATTGCTTTAGATTTGTCCAAATTCCTTATTTGGTTAGTTATAGGTGGTTCTACCTTAATCCAAATGGAATGATTCAAAGCTTTCCACTTGTATATAATTGTAAAGAAGAATTTTCAAATTTTTATTTTTTCAAAAAGTGATTTTTGAAGAAGTTTTATGGGCTGCCCGGGTTGCCCAAAGTTCAAAGAAAATCACATATCATGCAATAACTTCTTAATAGTGTAGTCAAATGTTATGAAAATTGTTGGGCCTTACAGCTATTCCTTGGATGCATGTTGTGTAAACATTTTAAAGAAAAATAATGAAAACTCCATTTGCAGTGAGCTGCCCAAAATTGCTATGTTGCCAAAAAAACGTAGCTTGGTCCTTTAGGGGTTAACAATCGGACCCTTATAGCAAACAAAATCATCTTCTACATTTCCTCAACCCAGCCCCAATCCTGATTGCATTACCCAACAAGTCCTTCCCAAGTATCTAGCAAAGTATAATGCCTTCCCAACATGGAGAGGACCATTGCTTGATTATCCAATGTTAATGTGAGTTGGTGAGTGACCCAAGTCAACTACAGTATTGAAAGGAAAAACACAACCCTAACTTAACTTACATGTGGCCCATCTGTCCACACATGATGACGGCCGGCATCTTCACAAATCCCAAACTAAATTTCGTGGGCSGAATTTCAATCTACTGGATGTGAAAAAATTTCATCACCTTGGAATATGCTTTACCTTCATATTCCAGTTGACAAATTACTGATTTATCCAGTGGCAGTACAGATCCGTGTTCAGTTGGTCCAAGACGGAGGCCGGGAATCCCGGGGATGATGTTCAAGAGTGGCTGGGCCACTGGGCCATGGTATTGTGTGTCTTTTTAAGTGATGGGTTCATGTTGCTTCTGTTGTTGAATTTTCCACCTTTTTTTCATGGCACTTTTGCGCCTCCATTGATGTTGTCGGTAACTAGTTATCGTGCATACGTGACGGTCTGATTTGGCAACTCAGGTGCCCAAATTGAATTTCCACATGAGATTCTCAGGGTCCACATCACCTCACAAGATGACATGTGGCAATTTTTTTGACCTTCGTGTAGGAGTAAAGGACCACTAAATGTTGAAATACTGAATGATGAATGAAAGCCAACATTTGAAATGAAGGTGGTAGCGACAMATCATGTCTCTTCAAGAATTTTATGTATTTTGGAAATTGGAAAATCATTCAAGCTTGTAGAATTTGAAAAAACATCCATTTGAATTCACTTTTTGTAATTGCTTTAGGATTTTTTGTGTTACCTGGATGAGTCCAAAATACCACTAGCACAAATATGTTAACTGTTCTTTCATCCTTAACACCTAAAAGACCATTGTTTGTTCATCAGACAAATGGGATTTTGGGCAGGTACCTACAGTCTCAATTTCCGTTTTTATTTTTCTAAAACTTTTTTTGAAGATAGAAAAACTGATTAGCTTTGTGGGAATATAATTTTTTTTCAATCAGTGCCTGGGAACAAAAGTTATGCCCAAATAACCCAAAACAGGGGAGAGGGGGTGGCCCAAAAACAAAGTTTTAATTTGAATTTTGAATTTTGAATTTTTTTCTCTCATAGATTATATTTTTGCCTTCATAGAAAGATTTGATTCATTCCATTTGCATTTGTTATGAGGAAGTTATGGACAATCTTGTTTTTTGGGCAATCTAAGGATCTTTTTGAAAACATAAGTTGTAGGATTCGATTCTGAATGCAATTTTTACAACTTTTACAACTAAAAGTCCCACATTGTTTATTTTTCTTGCTAGAACCTCGGCTAGAACAATCTAACCATTAGGATTAGTGCGTTTTAATTCCATCGTAAAGATATTAATTCTCCACCATAAAGATTTAGAGCTCAAAACTCTATAGTTCAAAAAATTAAAGTTAAGAAGGTTCAAAGTCAAATAATATAGTCCCGCAATTATTGAATGACTTGTTTTTTTCACTTCAAACGCAGATATTTTGCAATCTCAGAGGTCAAAATTTTTGAAATTTTTACCACATATTTTCATATTAATTAGGTATAGGATCCCAAAGTTAGATGTGCAAAAATAACAGTTTTCAATTTTTTTACTCTTTGCTATAAAAATGGCAATTGTGAGTGTCTTTTTGTTGGAAAAAGGACCTTGGTCCTTTCGAGGTTCAAGCAAAATATATGTAATGAGATATTCCAACAGTCTATCATCAAAATAAGTACACGCAACATGTTTTATTAATGATAAACTTTCATTAATTTACTATTGTAATATATTAAACTTCAATGATTTTATTCAACAATTGTGTCTCTAGTAGATGACCCTAGCATGTTTTTTCACAACAAAAATATTTGCAAAGCATTTGCTCGCAACAGGGATTTTGAAAACTTGAAACATACTTCTTTCTTAAAGCATGAGTACATTAACTCTTAGCACCTATTGTATGTAGATGGGAGCTGTGGTACATTGGTTCCAAATATTTAGTAAAAGCAGAAAACATAAGCTTCAATAATTGGAAGTTAAAATTTGATTTTTTAGCATATACATAGATTTATGCTATTTTAAGTCAAAAAATGTTTTGGAAGAGATACTTGACTTTAGAAATGAAGTAAATAAAAAGACTTGAAGCCAATATATGAAGGGTTGGAAAGAGATAGTTAGCCTCAATAGTGATTTCATAGGTTGTCAAGTATGTGGTTCACTTGTGTATGGTTATCAAATTGACAATTTTGTTGCTAGCTTTGCCAATGATGTATTGAAAATCACCTTTAGGATTTTTTTGAAGTTGGGGAGTAGAGTATGGACGGTTTCTTGTTCAATTTTGTCATGAGCTAAAAATTTCAACCAACTAATAGAATTGTTGCCACCTCAAAGAAAGAGAACATTTAATAAGCTCAAGGAAGGTAAAATATGTCCTTCTTTGTAATATAATTATCTCATAATAACTCTTTTTGAAACCATTGTGGATTGCTAACTCTACCAAATCTTATAAAATGACCAAAAATTTGAAACCTACTATCTTTCACTTTGAATACAAAAGTCCCATTTCAAAACGTTTTCACAAAAATAAGTCTCTCCAAAGTGTGTTTCCAAATTTTCCACTTGCCTAAAGAAAAATTCAAATTCAAATATCTATTAAAACATATGGTCAAACTATTTGAATATTTTTGAAGTGCTCCCTTTCAATATAAACTATAAGATCATATATCTCCATTCCAATTTCTATTTTGAAAAACATTACAAAAAAAATTTGCTCAAGTTTGTGGCAATTTGGGCCAATTTTGAAGATTCAATTAAGGCCTTTCGCAGGTTAAACTAGGTCACAACTTTAAATTACAATGATTTTTTTTTATCAAAGGTTTGTTTCAAAATTAGATTATAAACTATAAATTATAAACTCCATTTTCTCATGATGATATCAAATTGAAATAAGCAACAATGAGCTAGAAGTAGCCAAATTATGCTACAAGGTGATGTGTTTTGAACCATTATTTTGGAAATAGAGCCTTGACATGTAAAATTGAAAAAATTCTAAATGGGTTAAATTAATAATTTGTTGTAGCTATTAAAAAGAACTCATGAACAATTTAAATGAAAATCATCCAGTGTACATTATGAAATTAAAAGTTTTTTGACATCCATAAGATTCAAAGTAGTTGCACCATCATGTCATGGTTAACCCATTAAGGACTAGTCGACCATTTTGTGGTCGATTTGGGTCCTTTTTGGTTTGTAGAGAGAGCATGTCAATGAATTTGATGATGTGGCAAAGGGGACGGGTCTAGGGAATTGGGAAGTGAAGAGCTTAGGACAATAACTAGGACAATCTGAGGTGGCATGTGGCCAAAGGGTTGGAAAAACCAAGACAACAGGGGCTGAAATTACACCAAGATTTGCTAAAAATTCCTACTTCACAATGCACCTTCACCAAAAAAATTAATGCTAAACCCAATATCATGTGCAACACTTCCATCCGTACGGTTAGATCTCCGATAGGCACTTGCATTCAAAAGTTTTAAAATTGCTCCCAATTGGCCATACAAAGGATTGCCCACCCCCCAAATCAACCACGGTCCTTAATGGGTTAATGTATGATTGCCATTGGTATAGACTTTCCAAAGGATTCTCCCATAACATAATTGCTTTGAAAATCATTTGGTAAGGTTGAAGTATTTTTGCTTTGTAAAGGTGCTTAGAATTGTTACCAATACAACCTCAAATAATCCCTTGATAAAATATCTTCAACTCTATACCTGAAAGACATGCTTGGTTGTTAACCAAAAGACCCTTTAATAACTAGTTTTGAGTTTTCTGCTATTCAAAGCAACTCAAAGATGTACCTTTAAGACATTTCTACAAGGATTCTTGAAGACTTATCTTCTGAAAATTTCACAAAAGTTACAACAATTGTCCCATGCATATAATTGTTTTTTGAAATACACAAGTCTTAATTTAGAGATGACCTCTAATTGTAATATTGACTAATCTATAAAAAACATCTTATTTATATGAATGGTTTTAGCTCATTTGAACTTAATGTGAAATACTTATATAAAAGTCAACATACAAAACAAAGGTAATGAAGAAAATAGAGCAACATATTATTTAAAGCGTATTGTAAAATTTAGAAAATTTGAATTCTTATTGGAATGAGGGACATTATATTAGCTAGGTGAGTTCATGAAATACCAAATGAATCACTCTACAATAAGAAATGGGTTTCACATTAATCCTCATGATGTAATAAAAACAAAAAAATTTTATTTTCTAGAGAAAGTTTGTTGCTCACATGTGGGCATATTCACATAAGACAACAATACTTGATTTTGTTTGTCTATGTACAAATTCTATTAAGTACGGTTCTATCAAATGTTACCCATAAGACCTTAAACCTTCAAGATTTCATTTTTGAGATATTCTATAATTCAAAGGGTGTTGGTAGGCTTGGCCTTAAATAGTTCTTGAATGGGACTTGAATGAGAAAGTAAAATAAAAATCTTCAGAAGTCACTACAATTAGAATTTGACATTTTAAAATCAAAGAAAAAATACTTGTGCAAATCACAACTATTCAATTTACAATCAATTCTAGACGTTCCTAGTTTGCCATGTCTGCTTGAGCTCGACTAGTTGCTCTTTTCCTCTTGGTTTTCTAATTTGAAATTGGCCACTATTCTTTTGGGAAAAAATACAATCCAAGAACAAGATTATTTTTATTTTTGGCTTCAAATTTTATTAAAAAAATACTATTCTATGAACTAATTAGTCTAACAATAAGGACATGATCTGTTAATCATGTTTACAAATTTTCTTTAAAATCATTCTTAAATTTTTTTAATCCTCAATTGCATTTTATAATACATCTATAGTCACAATTGTGGATATTTGGAATATTTCCTAGTCTTTAAGGGGTTAAGTTGTCTGTGTAGAATTTTTATACATGTTACTACATGGTTCCAAAGTCATAGAGTCATACATAAATGGTTTTGAACTATTTCAAAAATGCTTTTGATGGAGTGGTGTAGTTGAGTAAATAGCCACTCCATGCACTCAAATACACCATCTATAATTCATTTTTTCACTAATAAAAGTTCATAGAGGCTAAAGTTCATTGAAATATTCGTGGTCAATTTTTTTTGTATAGAAAATCTATTTGTGAAAAATTCTTTAAATTCTCCATATGATATATCAAAATCATCAAGGAAGTTTAAGAAATGATACATGATAACTCATTGTATCTAAATGGTGTCCATAGTTGTATAGTATATACATTCATGTATATGCATAGGAGGATTTATAAGATAGAATGTTTTACCAATAAGGGTTGTATAGTTTCAAACATGCACCTAGATGGCACTTCAAAGCGTCTGAAAATTCATACTCCTTCCATTCTATAATAATCTTCTTATTGGCCATAATTTTTTGTTCGAAAATTATCTTCGTGGTGCACTTGTAACGTTGCAAATTTGTTGAATTTGGCTTTTGATAGCTATCTAGGATCAAGAAAACAACTCGGAGCAATAATTTCCCCTCCATCCATAAAATCATCAATTAACCCGTAAAGGACCAACATGCATTTTTTGGCAACATAGAAATTTTGGGCAGGTACGTGTGACTGGGGATTACATATTTTGGGTTGAAATTTCAACAGAATGTGGGGACGAGGAATATCTTTCATATGCACAAATTTCATGACATTCTAAAATATGAGTCAAAAGTTATGGCCTAATATGTTACTTTTCTTCGTAAATGGGCAATCTGGGCAGATATGAAAAAATCACTTTTTTAAGATATGAAAATTTAAAATTCATTCTTCAGATTTTTATGTACTCAGAAAGCTTTGAATCATTGCATTTCAATAGTTGAAAGTTATGAGGCTTTTTAGTTTACAGGCAATATGGAATCCCTACACCAAAAAAAATTTTGAAGTCCTTTATTTCACTGAAATTTCAATATTTTTGAAAAAAAATAATGCTATTGGATGTAGATTATTTATTACAACAATTCAACCATTTGGATTGGAGTTTTTTAATTTTATAACTAATTTATTAACAATTTAGTATTTTGAATCATTCTCTATTTCTTTCTACTTACTATTTTTTTCCTATATGTTGTACAACTCCAAATGATCTGAAAATTTCCATGTATGTAGCCAACTTGCCTTGAAAAATGAATCCAAAGAAGCACAACCATTTTGGACATAATGATCTATCCTTGTGAAGTGCAGCTGCTTGATTTTTCACAAGGCCAAAAAAAAGATTTTTGCCACTTCAAATGCTAATATCTTGCAATATATATGGTGGAAATTTCTGAAATTTTTTCCACATATTCTCAAACTAGAGTACTACAAGATCCTATGGTTACATGTGTCAAAAAATGATGTTTTTTCAAAAATTTGATACTTGTACTAGAAATGGCAGTTTTGAAGCATTTTTGGTGARAACATAGTCAAGGAACTTTAGGGGTTAAAAGACAAATATAATGATTGGAAGGGTCAATCAACATTATTTGCTCTTGTTTTTTGCATGTCTTCAAATATTGCCCAATTGAAAGAGACAAAGCTTTGGGAGGCAAAACAAAGATCCGCACATGGTCTTTTGCTCATACTAAATGCCTATTAAATGATGAAGTGAAAGTCAACAATTAAATGTCTACTAATGCTCTTCAAAATTGCCCTGAAAATTTCACTTTTCAATATTCCAAAACTGCACTTTAAAAAGGGCTCCAAAACTCAAAGTTTCTAGAACGCTAAGAGTGCCTCAAATTCTACTTACAACTCAAAATGGGTCTTAAAAATGTTATTTTTAGCTTGCATCCGAAACATTTTGGCCAATAGGAAGATCATTTTGGGACGGAGGTAGTAGAAAATACAAAAATTCTCTGGTAAATGTGATTCTTCTTTTGTTTTTTCCAAACGCAAATAATAAATTTTAATTGTCATTTTGCTCCTTACCTTTGTATATCAAACTAAGTGAATGGTTTTAGGTCTTTTAGCCTTAAGATTGTTTGGATCAATGTTTGGGGAGAATTGTTAGTGCGTTCATTGTTATCTGGTGCCTTTAGAAAAATAACTAGTTGGAGTAATAAATAGAGGAACCAACTAAGATAAAAAAAATTGATAGGACCAATAACCAACCAATGTGCAATAACAATAGTTGAATATGTATCCATTGCTTTGAATTTGTGAAATTGTTAAATCCTAGCCTCTTGGCATTTCAAATTTAAGGCTAATATGAAGGATGATATATACTTGGGTTGTCAAAAATAGATATGTTCTTTGACAAGGTGGCGCATTGCTTTAGGGTTGATAGTTGAGGGGCTTAGAGTGCTTGGACATGGCAAGGGTGGGTCGGTGTTGCTTTAGAATTGATTGTTAAAGGACTTGAAGTGCTTCGATAGGGGAGAGGTGGGTATCACTTTGGATTTGGTCGTGGCAACCAACCCTTGCTTTGTTGTCTATTAGGTAAATCATCCCATTGCGGTTAGAATTGGAGTAGGCCCCATTGTGGTCAAAATCTTAATGGTGGCGTACATTTGAGTTCTCAATTATGATTTTGACCACAATCGGGCCTACTCCAATTCTAACCGCAATGGGATGATTTACGTAATAGACACAACATAATAAAATTTGGAGTTTAGTTTCAAAACTGGCATGTCTTTGAAAGAGGAGGATTGGAGCCGCCTTTGCAAATTTGTAAAATGGCAGGTAAAAGTTTGATACCAGAAAAATTGAACCGGTAGATTAGATTTTGATAAAGAGAGGATGCGACTGGTGCCCTTGAGTGACTTGAGTGGTTCTTGGCTGAAGACTGAAGAGGCGGTGTGAGGCCTGCAGCGTGGCCGGTGGGTCTTTCAATAACTGGAATGGATCTGCCAGAATCAATTGATCAGGTGTAGTTGGGAASCGAGCCAGGTTCAGTTCGTCAGATGCAAGTCAACATTAGAGAATACAAATAATATGTGCAATGAGCACATGGGAAATTGGGAAGTAATAATAATAATAATAAATTGCAATTTATATTCCTCTATCTCTGCTCATGTGGGGCCCAAGAATGTTTGTCTTCTTGACAGACCTTCCGTATAACTTACCAGTAGTACAGTAGACTTTTTCCATGTTGTACAACTAATACAAAATTGAATAAAAAAACAATTATTTCACGACAAATGCATCTCATGACGGAGGTTCACGTAACTTATTCTAACTTAAATTGCCTACTTAGTTTCCTGACTCGTGATACAGTACAGTACAGTGCAATGCATACTTCGAGGAGAAAGACTGAAGAAAGAAARAACTCGAATTGCTTCAATTTCCAACAGCCTACAAGGTAATAAGGTAGGTGATCATGCCCCCCCCCCCCCCAAAATAAAAATAAAACATACACGAGATAGTGCTTTTTCACCCTGTGCATCCCAAAATGCCAAAAAGCATACGCAACTTTTGGTTTTATAATTCAACAAKGTGTGACTAGCATGCTCAGTCTACGCTTTATGATTGTTCTGCACGTTCTCAATCAGTTCTGGACTTGTAAAATGAAGATTTTCTGTCTGGATTCCAATCCTACCTGGCTCTCCAAGCGCGTGGATATCTCAAGAAGCACGTCAGCAGAAATGCAGAGAGGGCCAACAAAGTCYTGTCAGGGAGTCGATAAAAGACGCCGGCCACAACAACACAACTGACCAGGTTTCTGCACCATATACACCTTCCCAAGAAAAAACTAAGTTCGAAAAAGAAAGAAAGAAAGCAGAAAAGTCGAAGTCGAGAACACACATTGGTTGGGTTAAGTTTATACCTGAGCAGCAAGGTCAYCCAATCATCCCCCGCCGTTCGTTTTTTTTTCTGGTCGATGGACAGTGAGCAAGACTGCACAATCATCATAGCCAGGTAATAAGAAAAGGAAGGAGTCGACAAATATGGGAAGAAGCAGGGTTGGTCCAAGAGAGCCGCAAGCAGAGAGGCCGGCCACGAATCATCAATGCAGGCAATTGACTCGATCTTTCACAGGACCTGGGGTCGTACATGCAGGGGATTCTCAATGCAGGAGGTTGTTTCTGCGCCCGATCGTACCTGAAGCTGCAGCCAGCATCATCATCATCATCGTCATCGTAGGGTTCGGTCGTAGGTACCTGAAAAGAGGTAATTAAATCCGTCCTTTCTTTTGGTACTGCGAGGTGACTCCAGCTCTGCCGTCCATAGCCGTCGAGGGTAAGGTAGGTGAGTTGAATTGCAGACTCGCAGTGCAACTCAGCCTCGTCACCCGGATAAGACCGACCACGACGAGTCTGTGTGAAGTGGCCAACAATCCAACATGCACTCACAATATCAGAGATTTTTATCGAGATTTTTATGAAAGCAGGACTCAGGAGGGTTCTCGCATCATGACATTGTTGCGTACCAGAGACGTTGGAGTCGCTACATGTGACAGGGATGGAAGCTTATTAGGATGAGACAGAGAACGTGAAGGACCAGTTCTTCGGGAATCCAGAGGGAACAAAGAACTGAAACTGCGGGTCCCTCATTTGCCTCGTGCTGTGCGAAAATTGGGTAGACTGAGAACCAGTATCTTCAAATGATGCTCGCCTGCTCGGAGAGTAATATGTCGTCTAGGGTTTTAGGGATTCAGGGTTTAGGGTTAGACCTGATAATTCCTGTAATCTCGGCGAACTTGTGCACCTAAATCCCGCAAAGTGTCCTTAACGATCTCTCTTGAAACGTGAGGCTGAGCTGCCATCCGCAATCCATATAATTACATAAAATTCGGATCCAAGAGTTAGGTCAGTTGATTGCGAATACCAGCCAGTAGGGTTCCGCCGCACCTCGAAGGTGCTTTCGGATGTCAAGCTCACAAGTGGATCAGCATCTTGTGCAAGAGACACAAAGAGATAGGAAGGAATCTGAAACGAGTCCAAGACGGCAACACAGCATCCGTGGTCCAACAAACTTTACAATTGCGCAGCCAGCAAGTGTTCCACCCACCGCAGGAGTCTTTCACTGTCCCCCGGCCCTGACCATGACGCTGACTCCAAAGTTATCTGCCTTTGACATCGTGCTATAGAAATGTTTCTTCTCTTCACTTTCTGTGAGCTGGCAAAAACTAATTGCGGTCCCTCCCTGCATGATACAAAATCTGGATTCCTGGAATCTCTAACCTAATTAGTAAAATATGGTTTCGTGTTCAGTTAGGCTTCCCTAGTCGAGACACTCAGATGGCTCGAAACGTCACACAAATCATTTTCCGCAATCACACAACATCACTCTGGAGAAACTGTGCAAACGGAAATTTATATTGACACGGTCAAGGAGTAGGAAAATAGTGCTATAACACTTTTAGTCTGTAAGCGACCTTTCATGAACATCAAGGATAAGATAACCTAACATTCTGGAGGTAGTGCAACAGGTAGAATTTGTCCGAGTATTCTACAATTTGCTGACCTGGAAGGTTGGAGGAGACTCATAAAAGTGAGTGGAGTTTCAGGTAAGGTGTTCTGTCTGTCGCGATCAACGGAAGACATTTCCATAGCACTGCTCCCTGGTAATAAGATATCTCCTCGGTTGGTGGTCGACGTTTATTGTTATTGTTGAGCAATTCTCTTGGAAAGAAGCTTGCTTAGCTAGCTTCGGTTTGATAACCAAGTCTGTGGCACCAGTACGTTACTTGCCGTGCCGTCTTCTCTAACTTAAGTTCAACGCAAGTGGCGCCCACGCCCTCTTCATTCACTTCCCAAGAAAAGTACGGTGTACTCCCATTGTGAGTCTGTTCACGTTCTTGACATATATCGATACTATCTACGCTTGGATGTACTGTACAACCGGTTGCGTTAAGTACTCGTTCCCGTTCATGCATGAAATCAAAACAGCATTGCGTTAAAAGCTTTAAGTTATGTCTGTTTCACCTTGTTGACTGCTAACAAATCACGAAGAGGATTCTTCATAATCACTAGTAGGAAATTCACTTTCTTGTTGATGATTTCATTGAATGGAGGGGAGCCTTGTCATGCATGCATCGTGTCGTACTACCAGCTGCGAGTGGAGAGTTAAATGGAAACACACGGCAACGAACGTGATGATGCAGGAGGGGACTCGCTGCAGCGCGAGACTTGAAATTGGGAGAACTGATTTTGCGGGTTCCGGAGAAGGCACTGATGAATGGAAGAAGCGCGAGACAGGACGTTGAGCTTGCACGGGYGCTCGCTTTGYATCCTTCACTGTCGGATGTGCAGGTGAAGTCCTCAGTTTCTTTAGTACGGATAATCAAACCTCCTCTTAAAYCCTAAACCCTGAGATCATGCTATGTTGCGCTCTCGCAGTTATTGCCGGCACAAATAGTGGAAYATATATTGCTTTAAAAGTGAATCAATTCTTCAAATTTTWGGGCTTGGAGTTYTGTGTGCAACARGGAAAGKGTGTGAGCTATACACTACGCTATAATTTTATGTTCTGAGACAAACGAGTCCACTGTATTGAATTAYACGAACATGTKTAKAATGTGGACGGAGCTGCCATGTACCCAGTTAGGCATACARATATTTGAAATAATGATGCTAGCGTTCAGCACGAGGGAGAAGATTGTAATTAACCCCGCGCTCCGAACTTCTCTCAGGTTTTGTGTGTACACCTTTTGAGGGAAATCGCAAAGGGCCGTGCCAGTGARCGGTATCCGTATTTGGTGCATCTCCCTCGGTATTATCATACTGCAAGCTTTTACAGCTCTTTTGAAGCGCTGGCACTGCAGGTAAGGTAAACGATACTATCTGCGTCACTCTAAGTATTTGAACATATGCTTTGGGGATCTAAAGCGTTGTGGAGATATCTTAGGGGTGTAAGAGYCGAATCTGCTGATTTCAAGCTTTTACCATGAGATTCTTATGCAAACTCAAAATGGGAGCTTGTAGATTACTACAAGTGACGATAAGTGACAGTAGAGAACCTCATTTCCAATCAAAGATCACTGGCTATTGACATTAAACCAATTCATGCTTACACCACGTCCGAACAATTGAAAACATTTAATGTTCAATTATTAATTTCGAGTCATTTGTGCACGAGACTGATACGATTTTATCGAGCTCTTTCAGGAGAAGGATGCGGTGGCTATGGCCGAGGGGGCTGAGCAGACCTCCCGTGAGGAATGGTTAGGGGCTCGTGAAGTGATGGAGAAGCTGGCCTTGGGTCGACGCTTCTCTACTCTTCAAGCATGGCGTTGGGCATCTGCCACCGTACGTGAGTGCCCCTACCCCGATGTCGTTATACCTGTGGTTATTAATGTGCAGGCCACCGGCATTTGTAGTTTGAAATTCGTCTTGAGAATTGCGGTGCATGTGCAGATYTCATCACGCACGCTGTATGTCCCTTGGGATGAAGCTGGCACACTRTGTCCAGTCGGGGACTTCTTTAATTATGCATGTCCAGGGGTGTCTTATGACTCTCCTACCGGGGAAGGGGAGCCGTATTCTTTAGAAGACGAAGACTCCTCGTATGGMCTTGAAATACGAGACAGACTTCGAGATGGAGGTTTTGAGCATGAGAGGAGWGAATACTGCTTCTATGCTCGCCAAGATTATCAGGAAGGACAGCAGGTAAGTTGTCACAGACTATTTTCATGCTTTTTTTTATTTCTTTGTGCACACCTTCAGGTTCCTGCATCCTCATATACATGTGGTCATGACACTTCTCTGAAAAGGTGGAGGATTCTATTTCGTAACTTAGAGAAAGATATTCCCATTTCCAAGCGCCTATCCAAAAGCATGCCCTAAAATTCAACATGTAAAAGCCATGTAAATCTATATTAGGGTATTATATTAGGGTATGGTTTTAGAATTCTACTAAGTTAGACTTTGAAAAGTCATATTCAATTCACATGGTATCCAACAAGTGTACAACAAAGTGTTTTGGGATCCCAATTTGCCAAAAATTCCGAAAGCATTTATGACAATTCAATAATGGAAAATACTCTAAATGTACGAGTAGGTCTAGTTCTAGGCCCTTCTACCGTAACCCCTCATCGCCTAGATATCTCAGAATACACTGAAAAGAGGACGTATTTCGTCCTCTTAAGCGGTGAGGGTTCAAGGCATTTTCAGTAAGGCATTTTCACATGTGTAGGAGTGTGATTTTTGGAAGATGTATGAAACTGTGGACAGGTTGTTGACCACTATTGATAGTAGACAACCGCATGTCCATTCAAGGATCGGTGGCCACAGACATTTAGCCAAATCATGCTTACTCCAGTTGCTAATAAGTGTAAGCATGTGTTTGATTAGATGGGTTGTGTTGGCAGCAGAGAGCCGTATACCAGTACAGGAGTCGAGGTCAGGTTTTTTAACGGTTCGAGTATCATCTTTCATGTGGTTATGCCACTTCTCTGAATATTAAGATGTTTAATGTCTTACTCTGAAGCTAATCTGGCACACAGTTCAAACATTGAAGTGGTAATGGACTCCGCAGGTTCTGCTTTGCTATGGAACATACACCAACCTTGAACTACTTGAGCACTATGGGTTTCTTCTCCCCTTCAACCCCAACGACAAGGTACAGATACATTTACCTAGCGTTGAGGAACTCAATCCGGGTGCTGCTTATGGGGGCTTTCAAGAGACTGTTCTACCCAAGAGTCTCTACATCGATTACGAGGGAAAACCTTCCTTCTCCTTGCTGTCCAACTTGCGTCTCCGAGCTGCTCCTGCCTCCTTGCTGAAAGTTCGCCGACACTTGGCTCTTGARGGTCAACAAATCTCGCCCGAGTCTGATCGAATTGTGTTCCAGTGGCTGAAAGCGAAGTGCCAGAGGATGCTGGCCAATTGTGCAACATCGTTCCATGCAGACGAGCTGCTGCTACAGTTTCTGATCACMCATCCTTCCATGGTGGAGGTACAAAAGTTTTTGKCTGACTACAAAAATTCWTCTTCAATTAGTAGTCATGTATTGCTCAATGCTCCTGAACATCTGCGAGTGGTTATTGTAGAAGAAGTGGAGAGATTCATTGCATCAGTGGCTTCGGCCTCTGCCACGCCACTGTGGCAGGAAGACCTTCGACTTGAAAGATGGAGACTTGCTGTCGAGTGGCGCTTGAGTTACAAAAAGATAGTATTGAGCTGTATATCACGTTGCTCCCGAGTTCTGCAGGAATGAAATTCTCGGTGCCGGTGCCCAAAGTTGTGATTGATTCGTTGATTCATTGATTCATTGATATGGAAATTACAAACCCGCCACATGTTGATTGGATGCATCTGATTGTGTTTTGTCTGTTTTTTTAGGGTCTCCACACCGGATTCCATCCAAATAAGCAATTGGGCATTGTTCCTATTATTTATATCACCTAATTTTTGGTTGGATCTTGTTGGAAGTCAAAAGAGTGTTCTAGATTCTCTTCTTGTGCATTTTTTGGACTCCATATGAACTAGCAAATTATTGTAGGTATCTCTACCCAAATAAGTATGTGTTGCTTGTGTATGTCTCTTGTCATATGATCTTTACTACAATTTTGTATTTGATTTTGATTGATTGAAAATATTGAAATTCATATGTGACAATATTAGGATACTATTATTCCTACATCCACACATCATAATTTCACTAGACATAAGAAATGAATTCTTGAGAATGGTGGACTCCAACATGCCACTATTGCATTCAATATGTGTTTCATTTCCATTTGCCTACCAAAAAATTTCACTTTCTAACCATTGTGATAATAAATTATGAATTTTCAAAATCATGAAAATATGTATATTTAAATGTGCCCCTTGGCCCTTATGAATAGAGGTTGTACATTTAGGAGTTGAGTGTTCATTCTTTCCTATTTCCCCTCTCAAATCAATGAAAACAATGAAAACAACTTCACAAATCAGCTTGCATTGCATTGCAACAGTGTAAGACTTGCAACCTCATACAAAGGAAAAGTTCAAATCAATTAATTGGAAAATTCAAAATTCAAAATTCAAAATTGTTGTGATTGAAAATGAGTGCAAAAACACATCTCAATTTTCTTTGATAATGAATTTTTGTCAAGGTGGGTACACCCAAAAGCTGAGCTGACCTTAAAGCTCCATCTACAACCTTTGTACATTTCAAAAATCAATCATGTATATAGACTATAGATGGCGCTTTTAAAACCAAACTTTGATCTTTAATAACTTTTGCATACTGTATCCAAATGTTGCATTTTTTGGTTGGCCCATGTTTTCATTTGCCAACAACACTATATGAAAATCTAAACAGCAAGAAATAAAAATTTGAAATTTGTTCTTCAGATTTATATGTACTCAAGAAGCTTTGAATCATTGCATTTCAATAGTTGAGATGAAAGTTATGAGGGTTTAGAGTTTGCGGGCAGTTATGGAATACTTACACCAAAAAAAACTTTGAAGTCCTTTATTTTACTGAAATTTCAATATTTTTGAAAAAAAAATAATGCTATTGGATGTAGATTGTTTACTACAACAATTCAACCATTTTGAAGTGGATTTTATTTTTTTTATAACTAATTTATTAAGAATTTAGTATTTTGAATCATTCTCTACTTTTTTCTACTTACTATATGTCGTACAACTCCAAATGATCTGAAAATTTTCATATATGTAGCCAACTTGCCATGAAGAAAGAATTTAAAAAAGCACAACTATTTTGGACATTTTTTCATAATGATCTGACCTTGAGAAGTGCAGCTGCCCGGTTTTCTGCTGGGCCAAAAAAAGATTTTTGCCACTTCAAATGCTAATATCTTGCAATCTATATGGTGGAAATTTTTGAAATTTTTCCACATGTTCTCAAATTGGAGTACTATAAGATCCTTCGATTACATGTGTCGAAAAATGATATTTTTCAAAAATTAGGTACTTGTACTAGAAATGGCAATTTTGAACTATTTTTGGTGAGAACATAGGCAAAGAACTTTAGGGGTTAAACATTAATAATCCATAAATTATATTTAGAGTTTCACAATTAAAAAGCCAAATAGAATGAATCAAAGCTTTCCATACAAATGGTTGTTAGCTATAATTGACTAGTTTTTATTCCATGAAGGACTAGGAGGTAGTTCAAATTTCTACACATCGTAAATATGTATTATAAAATGCAACTTAGAAGAATAATTTAATAATGACTGTGAGATAATGTTGTAAAATATGATGTGTAGATTATATTCATACAATTAGGTCAACCAATACACAAACCGATACTTTTCAATAAAATTTGAAGCCAAAAATCAAAAATTCCTTTTATAATCGATTGTAGATTGAATATGTGATTTTCTCAAGATTTTTCCTAATGTTAAGTTCTAATCATAGTAATTTTGAAGAATTTGATTTACTTTTTTTTATTCATGTCATCTTTTAAGGGACTTTTTTTGAACTGAAAAGGTTTGTGAATATTTTAAATTCTATAAATGTCAACTCCCTTCAATTTTTGTGTACAACAATTGAGAATGATGTATACCAACATGCCAAGGCACAAAACTTTTTTTTTTCGGGTTTCTAAGATATGCACATTTAACTACTTTTGGACTTTTCAAAGTCCAAAATTAATATTGGTCATCGGGAGAAAAAAAAATGGTTATCGGGAGATAATGCAAAACATCGGGAAATCTATGCAAAACATTGAGGAGATTTATAAAAACATCGGGAGATTTGTGAAAACATTGGAAGATCTCCCGATGTTATAATCTAGAGATCTTTGGTTGTAAAGTCCAAAATATATTGAATAGTCCAAAAGTAGTCAAATATGGCATAGATAAGATTGACAAAATATAAAGGAATTCACATTTCATCACGTAAAATTAAGTTTTAGAGATGGCTAACTTTATAATTAATTTTTTTCAACTCACAAACAACTTTCTTTTCAAAATTTATAGTAATTTGTTATATGTTGCATTCTCCAAATATCGTATATCTAAATTTAGATTTTGCCCATTGGTGTTTATGATATGATTGTTTGAATGAAAAAAGTTCAAATGCATATTTAGTTTTGTTTATCATTGTAAGCAATATTGTTGTGTTTTCTTTTCTCATGTAATCTTGACATATCCTAGTTTGATTTATTATGGTCAAAATTTAGAAAAAACTTATGAGACTTATAAAAAAATGTTGGCTCTTTGTTTAATTTAGAGCAAATTCCAAGAAGCTCTAAAAAGGCCTTTGGCATTTAGGGGTTAGAAAACGAAAAGTAGCACACGCGTTCTTGTATACCGGGCCGGGCCCGGGATGGGCCCTAGGTCGTAGCTTCCTCCGTGCCTTCGGAAAACCCCCTCGCTGGTTCGCGAGGGTTTCTCCACGATTGCTCGGAATTCCTTSACGAATTCTCGACAGTTGTTTGCGCTGCACGCATCGCGTTTTGTCGCACGCCCAAATTCAAATCTTCACATCCCAAAATCAGTCTTTCGGCCCTTCGCATCACTATATGAGCCACGGATTGTCGTCACTAAATCCCCATCGTTTAGGAATTCTTCKTTTTCAACGTGCTCACTGCGAGAATAGATCGACATTTTCCGCAATTGGGCTGTATAGCTTCTTTGGGAAGCGTTTGGCGACAATGGCGACGGAGGAAGTGTCTGTGAAAGCGCAGAAGCAGTCTATGCTGGCGTCTTTGCAGAACTTTTTTCGATGGAGTCCTACGTCGCGCAAGGACGTTCTCGAATCGGAGCAGCGGCTTCTGACGCTTGTGAAGTGAGAAACATCTTCTTTACATGGTCAAGGTTTSGTGTGGGTCTCTGGTGTGGTCATTGCAAGTGAAAATGGTGTCATGGTCGTTATAATGGCTTATTTCATATTTTTGGAGAGGATTTAAAAGGTATTAGAGTGGGATTRTGTATTGAGTGWGTGTGTCACAGGTGGGCTATAGAATGTTATGTATTGTGAACGGAATCTGCTTTTTGTAATATTTGATAGTAAACAAGTTTAGGTCACGTTCTTCTGAGAACGTTGAGAAGGTCAAATTCAGCGAATGAAATTTAGCAAAATTTTGTTTTCTTAGCGAAGGCAAGGGTGATTGAAACCATAATTGTGTACAGAAAACTTGTGTTGAATTGTTCTGTGCTGAATTGCTCTTATGCGAAGCAATTTTTCTCTGGCTTGGTGGACGGAGATTCTTAGCCTACGGGTTGCAGTGTTGGATGCTAATTTTAGCTCATGTTTGAATGCCAGGACTCCGCATGTTGTAGAGCAAGTGAACATCGGATCTGGTCCTCCAGGCTCCAAAGTTCGGTGGTTTCGATCTGCCAGTAATGAGCCGCGCTTCATCAATACGGTCACATTTGATACGGAGAAGCCGGATACACCAACAATAGTGCTTGTGCACGGCTATGGAGCTGCACAAGGATTTTTCTTCCGGAATTTTGACGCATTGGCTTCCAAGTTCCGAGTTATTGCCATAGATCAAATTGGGTGAGCTCATATGGTGCTGTTTTTATTATTTGTCGTGGTTACATTTATATATTTATTTATTTTGACTTGCTCTGGAGATGCTGTATTTTGTACTGGTTAGTGATGTTCATAGAAGTCTCTGAGTAAGTTTGCATAATATAAGCATCCTGATGAGTAGCAAGTTCTGAGTTTGGGCATTTTGTTATCTTGTATGTCAGGTGGGGTGCGTCGAGCCGTCCGGATTTCACTTGCAAAAGTACAGAAGGTAAATACTGCATAATTTCTTGACATCTTGCCCGTCACGTATCTTATTTGTAAGGAAATGGGTGGAGAAAATCTACTCAATATTCGCAAAGGTTTCATGTCACATGTGATGTTCCTGTTGTGTTTGTTTTACGGTTCTGGTCACTCAAGATATGGCACTCCCTAATGTGAAACATGCATCTAATTTTGTATCTTTGCTGAACTGGATGGACTTAGTTTTTGAGCTTTTGCTTACGTGTTGAAGTGAATTTTGTGTTGGTGATCGATTTGATGTGTTCAGAGGCAGAATCATGGTTTATTGACTCGCTGGAGGAGTGGCGGAAGGTGAAAAAACTAGATGATTTTATCTTGCTAGGACACTCATTGGGAGGATATGTCGCTGCAMGATATGCTTTAAAGGTTTGTTCTTTGTCTTTAACGAACTTTGATCTGTCAAATGCCATCATTGTAGAATATTGATGCCCAGCTGTGATTTTAAAGATTTTTAATTTTTGCCTCTCCTTACTTTTTTGTGCCTTTCACTAATCAAGCATATTCAATTTGAGAGGTTGGGGTGTTTCTTTAAGCAATCTTATTTGTGTTCATTCTTTGTGTAGTATCCAGAGCATGTGAAGCATCTGGTACTTGTGGGTCCAGCAGGCTTCAACGCCGGCTCTGATCGACTTATGGAGTTTAGATCAACTTGGAAAGGTGCTGTGGCGAACTTCATTTGGGAATCCAATTTTACCCCACAAAGTGTCGTAAGGTAAAGCTTTCGAAGCAGTTTTCCATCATGTTGAATTCCAAGTGCAGAAGTCCAGTAGTTGTTTATTTGGAAATTTTTGAGCTCCCAGGCTTATTAGTCTTTCCCTTGAAACGGTATCTTTTTCTTGGCAACTTGTGCGTACAAACCAGTAATGTCCGCTATTGCAAAAGTAGTTATATGTGACTTGCACTGGTTGCAGGGTTTTAGGACCGTGGGGTCCAAACTTGGTGAACAGGTATGCAGGAGCACGTTTTGGGGGCAAGTATGGATCTGGCGTAACTTTAACTGATGATGAGTCCAAGTTGCTTTCTGGTATGCTTCACCATTTGCGAGTTTAATCCAATGCACATGAGTCGTAACAAKTTTATTGAGTTCATCAATGGTGTTYTYTTTATCAGYCCAKAGCKAATGCACTCRTTACKGATATTTGAATCAGTTGTGGAGGTGCTAACTTGTTAAGCATGTCACGAATTTAAACATAGTGTGGTACTTATAGCACATCACGTAACATACTGATGCTTATTATTCTATGTTGTAGTTGTTTGCTAACATTTGCGTCTGTATTTGTAGATTATATGTTTCACACTTTGGCTGCTAAAGCAAGTGGTGAACTTTGCCTGAAGTACATATTCTCTTTAGGAGCACTAGCCCGAACGCCACTTGTGGACAGGTATGGGATGTAGTGAGGCTTCACCCAGTAGTGCGCATGAATCTACTTTTCTATGATGTTTGTGGTCCATGTTTGATTGACACTTTATTAGAATTTTCCAAAGCACCTTGTGATTACGCTTTCATGCGGCACTGGTTGTACGTTGCTGTTGGTTTTGATTTCCTTCAGTTCTCATTTGTGAGACATAACGTGAAAATACCCCAAATAAGGTTATATTCCTAACTACAGCCAATATCCATTTCATTTTAAATTAAATTAAATTTTAAATGTTTAAAAAAAATTTAGAATCAGTTTTTTATTTTTATATATTTTATATTCCTAACTACAGCGAGCCATTCTCCAATTGCATCGGGAACAAAAAGGGGAACAGGCTTGAAACAACACTCTCTTTGCCTCAAAAAATATCTAATGATTAGGAGTTCAGGTAGGTAAATTGAAAAACAAATGGATGTTTTCAAAAATTTGACTCAAGGTGAAGACTCTTATTACTTTTGAGGGGAAAAAAGTTCAATTGAATGCATACGTCAAAAAGCTTGTTGCCCTAAAGATTTGGGCAGTGTGGGCAATAATGGACAAAGGTTTTGGGCTTGTGGGAGGGAGGGGAAAAAAATCCCAAATTTCTCTAGCGAGAGGCCAATAAAGTAGGAGGTCCTAAAATGGAGCAAGCTCTATAATGGAACAAGCTTTAGAGGTACATTTTGCACTGTACAATGTACAAGCAATCTACATTTGAGGAGGTGGTCGGTTTTTAGAGCCCACTGAAATTCACTTTTCTGCAACTTCAAAAATCTATAACTAATTCTACACATCTTCAAAAAATATGAAACAACTTGGATTAAATGCCAATTTCTCTTGGCTTTCAAGGAAAATTTACTAAAAAATATTTCAAGAAGTTCCACCTCCCCAAAATTGTGTTCCACCTCTTAGATGGACGCTTTACGGACCTCCTACCTTAGTCCATTTGCGGCAGGGAAGGTCATGAGTCGGTCGAGATAGGGGAGTCTTCCAATACATTAAAATTCGGGGAGGCTTATTTTGCGATTTTAGAGGCTAATTCCCTGGCAGAATTCGGTCGATGATTCAACAGGACAATTCCGTTTGGCTAAATTAGAAAAAGTGAAGCACCGTGCACAGATACCTAGGCCGGAGGTGATATTGGGGTGATACATACCTAGGATAAAATTGCAGAATAAGCCTTTCCATATTTTAATGTAAGAGAGCAGGCCCTGATTATGCCTTGGCTCGCCCTCCGGGCTCGCCTAGGCACGCTTGCCAGGGCATAATCGTCCTTGTAGGGCCTGTTCTCTATTACATAGACCATAGTCTTTGCATGCTGGGGGGACTTGGAAAGAGCCAAGTGGAGTTGTTATTGTTTCCTTGAGATTTCAAGGTGGTCCACATTGTACAATACAAGAGATTGGGTATCTCGCTACACTAAATAGTGAAATTAGGTTGTCCCTCACTAATTTCTTGACATTACAACCTTCTACATACCTCATTTCTCATCTAATGAAATCTTCAACTCAAGATATCCAATTCAAAAATTGCCTCTAATTAAAACAATACTTAGTTGTGACTTGACTTGTGACAATTTAGCTTGTGGAATATAATTTACTACTCTACCAAATGAGAAGTCAACTGAGGTAGGAGGTCCATAAAGCAATCATCTAAGCATTCAAACTGCATTTTGGAGAGGTAAAACATCTTGAAATATTTTTCAATAAATTTTCTTTGAAAGACAAGAAGAAATGGCATCTAATCCAAGTTGTTTCATATTTTTTGGAGCTTTGTGGAATTAGTTATGAAATTTTGAAGTTAAAATGCCATAGGGCTCTAAAAGCAACCACCTCTTAGAATGTACACAGTTTGTACATTTTAGTACATTGAAGAAAGCAAAATGTACCTATGTGTCATGTTCGGTTCAAAATGCCCGGTTGTACTTCGAGCCTCCTACCTTATACCAAATACTGTAACATCCCATGATCATTCTCATGGGCTTGCCTCTCAATGTAAGGTAGGAGGCTTGAACATCGATGGATCAGTAAAAAGCAAACATCAAACTTCACGCATAGGTATGTTTTGTTTTCTTCAATGTACCAACTTAGCACATTTCAGGAGGTGGTTGCTTTTAATGACCATTGTGTTTCAACTTCAAAAGTTTGTAACTAATTCCACATAGGTTCAAAAAATATGAAATGACTTGGGTTAGATGCAATTACATTTTTCTTCCTACAAAAATTTAATGAATATTGTTTCAAGGAGATTAGCTTCCCCCAAAAGTCAATCAGCTCTTAAATGGTTGCTTTAAGAGCCTCCTACCTTATATGTTATGCCAAAGGCCAGGTTTTTGTTTGTTTTGTGATTCAACTTGTTTGCAAAACTTCTGCAAGGAATCACGGCTTCTCTACCGTTCATGAAATCCTTAAAAGTATATGTACTACTAACATTTCTGTTTTAGCAAACTCCAAGGGATTGCCACCAATGAGAGCTTCTTTTTTCTGGCTTTCTGGTGCCAAACTCAGTGCCAAATTGCACCAAAAAAAAATAATTTGGCTATAAAATGGCAACAAACTATGAAGTTTTTTGCCAAAAATTTCAAATTAAAAAAAACTTTGGATGAAGTCGCCAAATTGTAGATGAAAACATAATTATGGACATGTGATGTGTGCTAATGTGATATTTTCTATCCAAGATGTAGATGCGGAATGTTGGGATTTGGAGTACCACTATAACATTTTATATTGCCACTTTGGCACTTCATAAAAAATGAAAAAAAAGCCCTAGTTGCCACTCATTCAAATTTGGATCTTGAAATGTGGAGGGATCATCCACTTAGAGGTGCCTAGCAATTGTTTTTCAAAAGCCATGAAATGTAGCCATGGAAAGTAAAGCAACTAGTTGTCTTTCATTGAAATGCTCAAGTTGTTAATTGCTTTGATTTTTCAAGGTTTGGGATGCCCATTTTTGGATGCCCTAGGTGCTTTGTGTGTATTTGATATAGAAGGTGCATGAATTGAGGTATTTAATAGTGACAATAGTTTGCATTCATGCTAAGCTGATTCAATGATATATGACATTTCCAAATTGGATGTATAGGATGATTTGAGCGATATCACGATGCTTTAGCATGTGAGTTGTTTGACTTTTATTTTATTTTGGTGTGAAAGAATGGATCACTGGAAATAATGCTTGAAACAAATGTTGCATGTTTCATTTCTATGCTCTAGTTGATTTCCTTGCCATGCCATTTATGTCCATTTTGTATGGTGGATGTTGATATTAACGAAAATGGGGTATGTTCTTGACCAAGGATTATGGAGAAGAAGAAAAAACTATGAATGCCTTGTGCCATCTTCTCATTTTCCAAAAAGGATCGAAGAATGTAGACAAACGGATAGGTTAAATTAGCAGAAGTGTAGGTTTATTTTGAAGGGGGAGATTGAAAAAAATTCTATTTATGAGGTAAATTGGTTTAGTGCATGTTTCCGCCATTGAGATTTTCAACAATAAATAAATGAAGAAGCTAAAAAATAACAAAAGTTGGCTACAATATTGCCATTTTTTTGAATTGAGTCTTTGCAGTGCAGATGATTTAGAGTAAGTTGGAACTTGAATTTTCTTCTAAAATTTTTAAATATTGTGTACTAAAACTATATATTATTGAATGGTGAAATATATTATTTGTATAGAGTGAAATTTTCTTCTAAGAGAGCACAAAGTTTGTTGTTCCCTTGAGCAAGGTTGAATAAAAAACTTTTTTCCAATATTGAAATGTTATAATTTTCAATCCACACATTCAAATGGTATGAAATTTTTTCCACACGTTGCTATGATATTTTATAACACTTTTGCATGTTTTAAGTTCAACAAAAGAGTTTTGTTTTTTTGCATCTTCTCAACATAGCAAAAATTGGCAGTGTTTTTGACAAGTTCACTACAAAAATCTCCCCAGTTCATTAGCAATTAATGTTTAAAACAATATAAAAAAACTAAAACTTAGATACTCAAGTGTACCTATTTTAAGTAAAACTTTGATTTTGATCTTTTGATAATAATCCTAAATTTTGTTTTATTAAAATATAATTATTCTTGGGATGTCCTTTGCAAAAGTTACAAGCTTACGCTAAACAAAAATGAATTACATGTATTGGCATCATAATATAATAAGAATATAAAAACTAAAAATTTATGTATCTTATTTTTCATAAATTTTGTTAACCTATTTTTGTAAAAATAATTTTTTTTAAAGCATATTATTGTAGGGTTATACCAATATATCTCCTAAATGTTYGTTATACTCCCTATACTATCTTTAATTAAGTGCAACAAATTTGTAGTCAATTCTAGTGCAATTTCAATAATATAATGAAAAACAAAAGAAAAACTTGCAAATGCCATAATTCCTTTTTCTAATGTTTTTGCTTTTCTCTATTAAAACAAGAAATCTTAGGCATATAGATGGTCCTTGGCTTGCAATCAAAAACTCTTATAATGTTATTTTTTGTGCTTAAGTGGACAAACATGCCCAAAATTAATTTGAATCTACAACCATGTTTTATTGGAATCGTGAACTTCTTTAGTGTGCAAGAAAATTTCTCTTCCAAAACTCAACTCAACTTCAATAAACTTAGTGAGATTTTTTACCTCTCTTGCTTTTGCTTYCACTTCTCTTCAACATCCAACATGAATTTTTGAGTTGGATGTAAATAGATACCTCTATTATAAAAGAGAACTTAGAAGAATAATTCAATAATGAATCTCATCATATCCATATGGCCATATCAATTACTACATTAAAATTTTGTTCCCACCTAGCATTTGCAAATTCTTGATGTTAAAAGACTTGAGACTTCCAAATAAATAGGGGAGAAGTCTTTTGCAGGGCACATTTAAGTTAGGAACTATCGGACTTGTTTCATAGGTATGTATTGTTCATTCACATGATGCAAATTCACTGTCAACTTTTGTCTCATCAAAGAACTTGCAACTTGTTGTAGACAAGCATATCCTTCTAGTTGTTGTAGTATCTCGGTTCAGCATTGATTGAGTCTCAATAGGTAGGTCTAAACAAGGACTCAAGGAGCTTATAAGAAGAAGCTTTTTAATTGAAAATTTGTACAAAAGCAAATTTGCAAAGATGCACGAGTTGTAGATTACAAATAGGAAAGTATCACAACTATTGAAATTGCAAATCATTGTAGAATAATTTTAAAAAACTATTGATTACTCAAGAAACTACATAATATTCTTGCTCTTATACAGTTATACCCAACCACATGCAATTCTACCTAAGAGTATATATGTACTATACAACGCATAATGGAATACAACAATAGATAAGTTGAAGCCACCCATTACCAACCAAGATCTTATTGGCAATCTATAGGGTAGTCAAGAATTCAATAGAAGCTAGGATTGATTTCCAACCATCAATTCTTGGTTTCTTTCAACCATCAGTGTCATGACAAATGTCTTTGGTTTTGAGAGCCAAAGTAATCTTTGAATGAGTGGTTAAGAAAAATTCTAAACATTGGTTATCAGTTTGGACCAACTTTTGGCTTCT
>VACF01001785.1:0-10726 GCA_006891605.1 Pleurozium schreberi | reverse complement strand
AATTCCTTGAAGCTCTCGGCACAATCGCCCCCTTGCAGCAAGAAGGCCTTTCCCATAGCTGCATCAGCAAGCTTCTCCTCCAAGCTCCTGGCTTCTCCGGCGAACACCAGGGGCGGCAAATTTGCGAGCGTCCGTTCCACCTCGGCCAGCTTCTCGAGATCAGGGTAGTTTGGCTGCTGGAGCGCCACCTTCGTCTTCCAGCTTTCAGGAGACCAATCAGTGGCCTTCCCCCCTTCTGCCATTGATCACCATGTCCTCGTCAATCCGGGATCCAGATATATTGTAAAAGATTTCATGTTTCATAACACCAAATTCATTCAATCACAAGTAGAATTACATCATTTCCAATCAACCGGCCCGTTCAATCCCAATTTATTACCTAGTTCTGCGCTCTTGAGAACTGTTTTCACGGCGCTCTTGATGGCGGCATTCAGAGGCTCCGCAGCGTGAACCGCTCTAGCAACGCCATTTTTGCGACGTAGAGTTCGCGGCTGTCTCAATTCCTGCAATTTGATGGAGGCGGTCTCCCCCGAGAAAGCCCCACCACTACTCCCCAACGGTGTGCTTTCCGTCCGTGGTGCAACAACCAGAGAGCGGCTCACAAGGGCCATTGTTGCGCTACTCTTTGCAGACTTGAGCACGAATCTCAATCTCTCTAGCTCTCTGCGTTCATGCATACCAACGCCGATTTCACTGTCAATATAGTGGTTCCACCTCCTGATCGTCCCCCATACATTTTTTGCCTCGAATTCAATGATAGTCACTCACCCATGCGTTTGGCGTCGGAATCATTAATTAACAACTAAGTTACACAGAATTTCCTCGAATGCATGAAACGGGACGCTAACAACGGTTAGCTAGTCGGTTAAAGAATTTCAAGCCTGTACATGTCACCCTGTTCACCTCCATAACCTGATATGAATCAATCATAAGTACTAAAAACTTGTAACTAGCTAGCTAGCTTCTTACCCTGTCGATGGAATCCCTTCGCACTTCTGCAGTAGTTCGATCACCGACAACTTCCACAAGCTACGATTTCGGTGCACTAAACCTGATCCCCTGCTGCGACAAAATTGAAAACTCGGCAAGGATCGGAACGAAATGATCAATCCGAAGTTGGGCAATCAAGTCAAGTGGCGATCGATCGATGCAAGGTACGAAGAATCGGTACTCCTGGGTGCTGCTACTGAAGCCAGCGCGCCGGGCGGATTTATATATGGCCCCCATCCATCTGTAAATTAAGTTCAATTTTTGAAAAGTTCCATTCAAACATGTGTTCCTTAGACTGACTCGGCGACTCAGCGTAGACTCGCCCCCGGCGTGGCGGCTGCCAAGGATTCGAGCGAGTCAATGAATGGTTTCTCCCCCCGCGACCTTTACTGACCTTTCTTCCGCCCCAGTGCTCTCTTCGTATGTTGTAGACTTCCACCCGCAAAGGCCAGTCAAAAAGCAGTCAAACCTGGAGCCCTAGCCTGTGGAGTGGTGGTGCACTGGTGCCCCTCTTCTGGTGCCCCCACTGCACTGTACTGTACAGTCCTCACGTTACAGTAGTGTAGCGCTCTGCCTGTCTTTCCTCCCGCCTTCCCTGGTTTGGGGTTGACACAGAAGTTGAAAACAGAACTGGACCTTCCACACCCTAGTCACTCGAGGCTCGCGTTCTTGCATGTACATCACGTCGAGATTTCAGAGGATTATCTCCTTTCTGCCCATAATCAACGTGAATGGGCCATTAGATGTTTTTCAGCTCCGGAGGAAACTGTTTTGGGGCAGTTCCATACACAGCTGAGGAACCAGCGACAGCCCGTCTAAAAATTTTAATTTAAAAATTTCAAAAAAAAAAAAAAAAAAAAAAAAAAACTTCAAAACTGCCAAAAAGTGTAAAGAAACTGAAGAAATTGATTTTAAAAAATAAAAATAAAATCAATTTTGTTTAAAAATATTTAAAAAATTAATTAGTTAGTATTATCTGACGTGGGAGTCTCTCGGCCAAGTCAAACGTTGCAAAGTTCCCAAAGTTTCCAATGCGTTCCCATAGCCCACAAACCCACAGTCTTCTAAATGGTCCAAAAAACATCTAATGCTCCAGTTCCAGTAGACAATGGAAACAGGCGCTTAGGGAAAACCATGAGAGACTTGACGGTGTAACTTGCAAGTTACTGTTTTAATGAATTTTGAATTTTGGGCTTTTTGTGGAAGTAATAGTGCAGTCGTTGGGTGGAAATTGGGACATATCTTTTGTGACTCAAAATCAATATTTGAAGAGTGAAGACATGTGTTAGTCCTTGAAGACATGTCTGGTTGGACAAGATTTCTACTAGATTAAAAGGCCGGTTGTAAATTTCAATTGCAGATTGAATGTTACAAAGACAAATTTCTTTTTCTTCAAATTTTATTACTAGCTTGTGGACCAAAATAATTGTGTTTTTCCAAGCTTGCATCAAAAAGAAATTGTGTGTTTTATGTGTTCTATATACAGGACATAGTACAAGGATAATTGTATCAACTTTATTAAAAATTTAAAGTCTATTCATTTTTATTATGAGGTGTGAGTGAAAAAACAAGGTGAAATAACCATCCTCGTTTTCAACTTTCCAACTATATACCTTTTATTCAAAGCGTATACTATATACTAGTGTCACATCTATGAAACACAACATGTGATATGCTCCAAAGTGTAAAATTGTGTTTTATAATGCAATATAGAGTAATAGTTTAGTTACTTTAGGAATGTATAGATCATGATAAAAAAAAATGATGAATCATGAGTTGTATAATTTTTACAATTTGCTCTAATTAGTTTGAAAAAGTAATTCTCAAATCGTCCTACAAAAAACATTGCCCTTGTTGAATATCAAATTTTTTCACTATTAAATTAAATAAAAATTATATTTAATCGTGTAAGGATCAGACCTTGTAGTACACTTTGAATTTTAGAATTTTTGCTATGGAAAGACTTCAAAATCTAAAAGTATGTACAAACGTTAAAGGACTAATACCTTCAAAAAAGTTGATGGATGAAAAAATTCATTTCTATTTATTTGGAATTGTTTGCATTCATCCAATGATTGAAATTTGAATGCTTGGTGTCATTTAGGGGTTAACATCTATACTGAGAAAGGGTATTAAAGGGACCAAACAATTAAGGGGACTGAATCAGGGAACTGTAGATGTACAAAATATGATATACAACCCCGGGTCACTTCTATCATTGTTGATGTACCACAAAGGTAGATATTTATATAGTGTGAAATGTCAATTAATTAGTATGGGTCCGCTTAATACCCCGATTCAGTGTAGAAGTCAAGGCATCCAAAGAAAAGATAATGGATAAAAAAATTTGGCTTAGATTGCTTGAAGTTCTTTTGTCGAATCAATTTTGCAAGAAGAAAATTCTCCAACATTTTCTTTAACAAGTTTTGAAAATTCTTTCAGAAAAGGAATGGAAACATCCTATGATTTCTTGGCTATAAAAATATCATTGGGATAAAAATTTTAAGTTCAAGTAAAAATAAAACTTACATTTCTTATCGTAATTAGAATTTTTCATTTCATACTTGCTACAAAATATTCATCAATAAACTTTTTGAAACTATACCTACAATAAAACGTTTAAGTAATTATTATTTTTAGTTCTAAATAGTATATAAAATATTAGTTATAAATAATAATAAAAAATAAAAAATAAAAACAATAATAATAATAATAAACATATCTAAACTTATACATGTAATATATGGTTATTAATATGCAAAATTTATTCAAACATTGTCAAATGCACTTGGAGTCTTAAAGATCATGCCGTTTCTACTCAAGTAGTTTTTCGACCTAGATAGAAACTTGCAAAACCTATTGCCCCTCCATTGAGACCCAATTTGAGTTGCGATTTTTTGAGCATTGTGTATCTTCTTTCTTTTCTAATTTTTCTCTTTCTTTTATTAATCCTTAAAATTTTGTCATGTTGAGAGATCAAAATTGCTTCAAAATATCAACCTCTAAATAATGGCTAAAATCTTCATTAGTATTTGTTTTTTAACAAATCTTGTTTGAATCATTTAGTGAACTCATTTCAAAAACTTTTACTCTTCTCAAACTTTAGCGTAAAAAAACACATCAATTACAAGATCATGATGCTTGAATGCTCAAAAGAAGTATTTAAAACTCTTTTTAAATAGCTAGATTTCATCTTTCAAACTTTTTGCCACAAACATGTTGATCCTAAAACTTACAACTTCCCTTTATATGTTGAAAAAATTAGTTGAAAATATAAATATGAAAAATTTCAAAAAAAAGCATTTAATATTCACAATTGAAAAGAAGAAGAATTAGAAAAATTTGGAGAATGTTTTAATATACTAATAAAATTGTTAAAAATTAGTTATGGAATTGAAAAAAAAACAATTCCAATGGTTGTTGTAATGTTGTAATAAACAATCTTCATCCTATGATTTTATGTTTTTCAAAAATATTGAAAATTGAATTAAATACAAAAAAAATTATTTTATATGTTTATTTTAGAATAGAGATTCCATAGCTGCCTACAAACTAGAATTATTGATAATTTTCATCTCATTAATCAATATAGAATAATTCAAAGCTTTTTAAATTTATATAAATCTAAAAAATCAATTTCAATTTTTTATTTTTTTTAAAAGTGCCCGAGCTGCCCAAATGTAGATAGTATTTTTTATTCCAATTTTGGATAATTTCATTTTTTTGCAATTGTTTACCATTTGACCATTATGATTTATTAATTGGATTGCTAATGAAGTGAATTGCATGGTTTTTGTGGTTAATAGCTTGATAGCCAAGTTGGGTTAAATATTGGAGAGTAATAAAGTCTAATTGGTAAGTACCAAATTGTGAGATTTTGTTAGTGAGTGGCTGTCGGTGACCATCTTCTTTGTTGTCTATTAGGTGCTTTTTTTCAATATATTTCAGCCACTTTGTGAATGACAAGTGCTAGTCCTAGCTCCAAGTGGTTGTGTAATTTCTATGTTTGTGTGTTATGTGATGTGTGTTGGTGTGTGAGAACAAGTGTGTGGAATTTGATGATGGAAATGCTAGTTGGTGGAAGTATTATGTGGTGACAAACTTTTGATAAGTGAATGAGGAAATTGTAATACGCGTTGGTGTAGTACGAATGATGATTTTCAAATTCAAATAATTGAATGTGTTTTTAAATAAGGGATTGTGTATTTTAAAGTTGTGTTACCTAAATAAAGAATGAATATGTTAGCATCAACCCTTTTTTTTGGGCGAAATGGAGCTAGAAAGCATCATTTCATAGTGAAATTTTTTTTTTGCCAGAAAAGTTTCAATCCAATTTAGAATATGGATGAAATTGTCAAATTTGGATGAAAAAGTGTATGAATTTGATTGAAAAGTGATTTATGGTACAAAAGATGTATGTATGAAGAAATGAAATGCTTCACCAAATTTTAAGTGATCGCCATCCTGGCACTTTTTCAAAAACCAAAAAAAAAAGGTTGGTTAGCATAAACATTTCCTACTTGACCATCTCCCTTGGAACAAACTTATTATACTAATAGGATAATTACCGATTCAATCATCATCCTTCTTTAACACCAAAGTCCAAAAAAAAACTACATATTACAACAAATTATATAGCACTTGCCTGCAATTTTCCAGGGTGTCTTCAAGTTCGAATGTGATAGGACCAGTACTCGGCTATGGCAGATAATATTTTTTCAGCAATGATGTTCACATCGGCTACCAGGCCTTCAAAAAATCCTGAACTAAACATCTTGGAGCTAGGACACCGATGATTTAACTCTTCAAACCAAACCCATTGTTGAAATTCTGCACACTTTTGCTAATATCTTTGAGCAATTACGTTATTTACCTCCATTTCATCAAATTGATCATTAGAGAAGGTCTTTTTTTTTAAAAAAGATTTGAACATTCATCTGGAAGAATGAAAATCTCTTTGGCCAAAATGTAACCCTAGAGCATCATCCATATGGACTCAGGAGCACTTAGGGTTTCACCCTGCAAGGACGAGACCTATCACCTAGATAGCGACTAGAAAACGACTAATGCTTGTAAGGAGAATCACGGTGTCTTACTGGAAGGTGATGGCAGTTGATGCGACCTGGCCGGAGCAGAATGGGGGTGCAATTTCGTATACTTGAAGGAGGAGCTTTGCTTCAGCCGCGGGGAGTCTTCATCCAAGCTGCTGGTTGTGCCCGCCTCGGATGTTGAAGTCTGGTCTTGGCTCGGGGTGAAAAGGGAGTCCTTGTCGAACTGCTCTTGGTCTGCTTCTTCTTGGATCTTCGATTGAGCTGCAGAGAATCCCTTTCCCCCTGAGGGTTGTTTGTCATCTCCATAGTTACGAGGTATGAACCTCGAGACTCTCTCATCCTCCTCAACTCCTTTTACTGCAACAAGAGCAATGAAAGTTTGAATTTAATCAAGTTAGAGTCAGAATCTCTTCACATTTTTAACACTTCCAATGAATCGGCAGAAAGATTTTGATGGCAGGCACATTAATCTGGGTAGAGTGTGTCAACACTGCACAAACTATGCATGTTTGACTCACATTGATTGAAGAATCCATTCCTCCCGAGTGAACCAGACCCAACCAACAGCAGGGTTGTCATTTCAGTGTCCCGCTTGGAAGCAAAATCAAGATTCTCAGTTTCCAAGAGAATACCGGCCAGCTGCACAAAAAYTCAAGAAARAAGTGAATCGGCTGCAAGTCGTGCACGAGGACRACCATCTCCACCGWAAATTGTTCACCAGAGAGCTAAGAAAACCCTAACAGAGGCACGAGAGCCACGTTGCMGAKTCTGCTCTAYAATATTGTAAAATCAACGMGTGAAAGCTTATGMGGAAATGAATTATTATGACTCAGAACTAAGTGCCATCAACGTTAGGTTGTAGTTGATTCTTACCAACAGCGTCTTCATGTAGCGTGCTTCCAACAAGCATTGAGCTTCAGCCAGCAGCTTCTCCCCCAAAAGGGTGCACACTGAACCCACCTACAAAGGCAAAAGTAAATTTCTTAGTGAAGTGCTGAGCAAACATTAGTATAGTCTCAAAAACAGGAACAACAAGATAGTATCAAAATAGAGACTCTTGGCAAGAGACAATTCGAGCAAACTGGCACTTGGAACCTCAGTTCACAACCCTAAARAGAAGTGCGACGGTTTAAGAGACCAAAAGAAGTAGTCTCACTTCATTCCTCGTCACAAGAACATCTTGTCCAATTGCAGAGGTCTTGATGCGCCCAGCCTCACCCAAGCTCGCCGTCTCTATCTGCGCAATCAAGGTCAATTGGATTGAGAGTTCTTGAGGTGAAAAATCTGCATATGAGGAATGGCGAAGTAGCACGTGCGAAGTAGCAAGGCATCAAATACCTCATCAGCAAATAATAACGCCCCAGCATCGATGCCACAAGCATCAAAAAGCCAAGCAGCATCCTTGTGCTTGCGCATCTGGTGTCTGGGTATATCAATCACAGGTATTGCATGCCACGTCTCGCCTGTCACCTTGGGAACAGTATTCTCCAGAAACCAAGCATAGCACATCGCTGTCACCATGGAGCTCACTTCTGCCAACGTCCAGCCCACATTGAAATCAGTGAGTCTTTCTGAACATCATCCACCATTAGAATCTCGAATTGGCCAATTCTGAAAAAGCAAACATTCAGGGTCACAGAAGGGAAGACAATGTACCAATGTCTGCTCCCGAGCGTATGACATGGAATCGATCGGTGTTTCCTTTCTCTGACCCCCGRAGGATGCACTTCCTTTGAGTYTTCAAAAACCTGTTAAAGTGCTGAACTTCCCTGCATTTGAAGACAAACTTCAGAGACGAATTGCAGAGTGAAGCAACATCGATGGTGAGATTTTGATCCCCTTGCAAGGGTGGCGGCAAGCGACTATCCCATTCCATCTCTTCCACAGATGGGAACCGATTACTCCCACCGATGCTTCTCATGCTCGGGCTGTCAATGCTTCTAAAACTACCATAGCTTCCCGGGCTGCCACTACTTCGAAAGCTTCCATGGCAATCCTCAAAAACTGGGTCCTTCCTGAAGCTYTGTCCTCCACCACTTCCAATGCTTCGAAAGCTGAACCCTCCAGCGCTTCGAAAGCTTTGCCCTCCAATACTTCTAAAGCTGTGGCCTCCGTTGTGGGCTCCGACGCTTCTAAAGCTGTGGACGCCAATGCCTCGAAAACTCTCCTGATGATTTCGGTGAGTGCCTTCAATTCTGGAACTCTGCGAGCCGCCAGRATGAATTCTGCTTACTCTGGAACAAGCCAAGTGGCCACGAGCTTGGGAGCTTTCTGTTGCACCATGATCATCATGCAAGCGTGGCCTCCGGATATTTAGGGTAACGGGTATAAGAACTGCTGTAGAAGCACGGGAAGCGCAGCCCCAAGATGAGCCTCTCCTATGCCTGGAATTGGTGCCCGAACCACGCTTCTCACTACGCTTCCCACTCGTCACGAATCGTTCTGACTTGGTGTMGAGRGGACCGCGAACGTCACTCATRATATTAGCRGTTGGCGAGACGCCACKAGCTCCACCAGAAACAGCAGGCGTAGGGTTTAGAGCTCCCAAACCTCGAGGACTGGCAACACATTTGCCTTTCATCTTCTTGGCGGACTTTGAACCCCACCTCCATTTGAAAAGCCATCGAGAGCCTCTCGTCCGAATTGAATGCCCCTGCAATGCTGCAGCGTTACCTTTTTGACTTCGAGCACTTGGTTGTGTGCTGCTGTCAGGTGTTGCAAAGCAGTTGTTGCTATCCACCTGCMCACACTCTGAGTGAATGGTTGGCATTTGTTTCGTCTCATTGTCGAAATCTTGGTCAGATCGCACCCCATGATTCCGCAATTCTGGAATCTGTGACTCCCACCTTTGAAACAACTTTTGGTATTGTGAAGCAATGGGCTTGTTCACTGCTTTGGAACTTTTATCCTTTGAGAGCTTGACAAATCCTCTGGAGCTACTATTTCGCTTGCCTGCAATCGCATCAGACTCTGTCAGTGCTTTTGCAAACTAATACAATCATCACCACCGAACGAGATTGCCTACTACAAAAGTCACTATAAGCCTTTGCCTTGTTCCTGCAGCTTGGGCAAGACCGGAGGTTCAGAAAGGACAGAATTCGTAGAATGCAATCGAATTCATTCTCAGACATCCAAGCATACCTGCTTTTGTGTCGACGGTGGCCCCAACGCGCGACCTAATTCCAGAGAGCTTCAATTTCCGCAACAGCTTCGATGCGATGCAATTAGCTCTTATAAAGGTCGCTTTAAGAGCAGACTACCAATTCAGTTTCAAATATCAGACCAATTGCTTTCAGTTCAGTGGATCAGTTCCATATGTAAGTTATTTTCCTCTTTTGGTGAGCACTCACAGGCCATATTGAGCTGGTTCTGATTGTAAGTTAGTGAGTCAGCCTCAGTAGCAGAGGACAAGACAAAACTTTAATAACTTAAGGGGGAAAAAGAAAAGACTCGGGGACCGATGAAGGACCTCTCATTTTAATAAAAGAAATAATAAGAAAGGAGTATCAGCGCTCTTTTTGAATAATGCCTGAACTGCTGCAGGCGTAAGTACTGGTACAGTGCAGTGCAGCATTCGGGGATATTTTCGGAGTTTCACCTGCTATTTTCCTTTAACCCCCAATGACTGACCCGAGGGGGGGTATTGTCAAAATGGGCCAAATCTGCCAAGAACTTGAGCAATTTTTTTGCTCATTTTTCCTTGAGATCTGATAGAATGTAATCACAAGGTCTTGAAGTTCACATAGAGAGTGAGCACCTCAAAAAAATCCAGATTATTTGAGTGCATGGTTTAGGAAATATTTAATTTTGAAATTTTGTTTGGATCAATTGAGATACAAGGCATTGTACTTTGAAGGAGTATATCTTTGAGAAAATATTTCAAAATTATTCTCTTTTGTGCTCATTGAAAGATAAAAGAGTTCAAAATGTGTATGTAAAATTTCACACCAAGCTTTTTTCAAGTGGAGCTTGAAATGCACAGTGGTCACTAAAATGAGAGTGGTGTTTGTAAGGGAAAAAAAAGAATGGGACACTTGTCCTCTCCTTGAATTCCTTGGATCTACCCTCTTTGAGGTTGATCTGAACTTATTGAAGTGGGCAAGAATCACATTGGTAGGGTGACTTTTTAGTCCATGTTTATACCAAATCCAAAAAAATGAGCTGCAAACTATACTGCACCACTCAACCGTGAAAAAGTCCACAGGAGGGAATTTGAATTAGAAGTCAATGAAACTTCCACAATTTGATTCAAAATGCAGTCTATTGTTCTTAAAAAAAAAATTATTCTCAAAAGAACTCAAAATTTGAAAACAAGCAGTTATAAAAAGAACTAGAAAGTGGTCACTTGGGTCAATAGGGGTTATTTTTCATAGTGAACTAGGTTCTCGAGCATAGAATCCGGGTTGTTTCTTCTACTTTTTACTCTAAATAGAAATTTTGTAGATTTTTTCAATAGTTTTTTCTCAATGTTTTCAAAGTACAACTGGGTTTTCCCAATTCCACCAATAATAATGAACTAACCGATGGTTCTTCCCAAATATTGGTACAATGCACWAAATGTGATTCCAACTCTAGGTGATTTATGTTTTAGTTTCTTTTCCATGACATTGTTTACCAATGAGCTAGGGGCCTTTTTTGCGTTTTTGAGAATGAAACCTCTACAGAAAACAAATTGTCTTATTGAT